>JAGKTI010019242.1:0-17132 GCA_018397915.1 Birgus latro | reverse complement strand
TTTCCTTTGTGCAGAGGAATAATTATACCTGACTTCCAATCCTCCGGGACTCTACCCTCCTCCCAAGCCAATCTGCACACCTTCCACATCCATTCTATTACTATCTCTCCCCCATGCTTCACCATTTCACCACACACTCCATCAATTCCTGGGGCTTTCCCCATTTTAACTTTCTTCATTGCTTCCACAACTTCCATCCTGGTGATTTCTTCCTCTCTTCTCACAACCCTCCTTCTCCCTGCCATTCCCCAGCCACTTATACTTGCATTACTTTCATTCTCTATGTTCAACAGTTCATTAAAGTGTTCTCTCCATCTGTTTACTTTTTCTCCTTTCTCCACTAGTAATCTACCATTTTTATCTTTCACATCCCCACTGACTTCGTTGGCACCCTGTCTAGCTCTCTTTACCTCCTTCCAGAACATCTTCTTACATTCCCTCCACTTTGCACTCAAATTCCTTCCAAACTCCTCATCCACTCTCTTCTTACTCTCTCTTACTAATCTTTTCACCTCTCTCCTCCTCACTACATATAACTCTCTCGTCCGTCTCTCAGCTTCTTCGTCGCCCCTGTTCCTCATCCACTCATTATATGCTTTCTTCTCAAATTGGTGATGGAATTTATGTACCTCAGTGCGGTGACAGAAAATACGAAAATATAAGTAATAAGCACTCTGCAGCCCTATCAGGCTACTCAACTTGGGTAGATGAGAGTCATTTCTGGGTCACACTCCACTTTGCTCACAACCAATGATCTGAGTGTTAACGCACGGGCAAGTACTTCGCGGACTGATAGTTTGATCCTGCGAACAATGGGAGCAATAAGGGGTCAAAACACCCCTTTACAAAATTTCAATCAAAATTAAATTGAAACTGGCCGATCTGTGACCCAGTTACAACTATCCTGCTGAGTTCCATCGATATTTTTTCTCTACTTCTGGCTGCACTACATACACCCACCCCCCAGGATTCAAGTACAGTACAATCTCAATATGCGATACAGTTGCATGAAGTGAAGATCTATCACATAACGACTTATCGCATACCGAGGTCGATATAACATGGATTAGGGAAGGTAACCTTGACCGTGAAACATAAAATGCCCAAACACACCTCTGCCACCCACCTGAAATTTATCATATGCTGGTATGAGTCATCACCAAAGGTGCCCCCCAAGGCTGGGGGAAAGTTGGAGGGCCTGGAAGATCTATCTGTCTATTGCCAGATGCCTCAATCCCATAAGGGGTGGCCAAAAACAAATCGCCTCCATGTCGCCCTGTTCCCTGCCATTTCATTGCCCAGCTCCCAGCTCACACCCCCCTCTCTCATATACCTATCCACTCCATCCCTCCATCTCATCCTTGGTCTCCCCCTCCCTCTCCCCCCCTCCACCTAACTCACATACACTCTCCTCATCAGTCTCTCACTCTCCATATGGCCAAACCACCTCAATGTTTTCTTCTAATGCTTCCTATCACATCCACATCCACACAACAATGCTCCTTTATTTCCTCATTTGTCAGTCTGTCTCTCCATATGACTCCACATGCTCCTCTCAAATAACTCATTTCCATCGCTCTCACTCTTGACTTCCGTCCCTCCAACAAGATCCAAGCTTCATTTCCATATGTTAGAGTTAGTATCACAATACTTTCATGTAGTAGCTTTTTCACTTCCATGCTCACTTCCCTCTTTCTCATCACTGCTTCAAGGAACCAGCAACCTTTCTTCTTTGTTGTACCCTTTCAAGCATTTCACCTTCTAAACTTCCATATTTACTCATTACACTACCCAAGCACTTAACCCTTTGAGATTTTCAGCCCTCAGCCGATCGTCTCTGTGTCAGATACAGCTTGGTGCATGACGTCGCGCTGGGACATTTGTACTTACTCGGCCACTGTACACTACCTTTTTATTGTAGACTAATGAACGTGGTAACATTTTAAAGCTGAACAGTTGCTCTTTATCACAGTATGGTTGAAAAAGGTAAATACGATAGCTAAAAGGTCAACAGGAGGAGCAGAATTAAGCCAAAAAGGAAAAATCGCTCACTCTTCTATAGAAAAATATTTGT
This sequence comes from Birgus latro, assembly GCA_018397915.1. Taxonomy (NCBI): domain Eukaryota; kingdom Metazoa; phylum Arthropoda; class Malacostraca; order Decapoda; family Coenobitidae; genus Birgus; species Birgus latro. The sequence goes on along the minus strand of JAGKTI010019242.1, from coordinate 15,058 downwards.
AAAAAAATAAGTATTAGAGTTACATGAAATTTGAAACCACCTTGTGAATCTTCAGTAAATTCCCTTTCTATTGATATATAGATTATGACAATTTATGTCGAGCTGGCAAGTATCCATACTGGTAAAATCGGTATTATTCATGATCTATCTATCTATCTATTGCCAGACACCTCAATCCCATAAGGGGTGGCCACAAACAAATCGCCTCCATGTCGCTCTGTCTTCCGCCATTTCACTAGCCCACTCCCAACTCACACCCCCCTCTCTCATATACCTCTCAACTCCGTCCCTCCATCTCATCCTCGGCCTCCTCTTCCCTCCCCCCCCTCCACCTCACTCATATACACTCGCCTCGTCAATCTTTCACTCTCCATCCTCTCCACATGCCCAAACCACCTTAACATGTTTCTCCTAACGCTTCCTATCACGTCCACATCCACATCACAACGCTCCTTCACTTCTTCATTTGTTAGTCTGTCTCTCCATGTGACTCCACATGCTCCTCTCAAATAACTCATTTCCACTGCACTCACTCTTGACTTCTGTCCTTCCAACAGGGTCCAAGCTTCACTTCCATATGTTAGAGTTGGTATCACAATACTGTCATGTAACAACTTTGTCACTTCCATGCTCACTTACCTGTTTCTTATCACTGCTTTCAATGAACCAGCAACCTATCTTCCCTGCTGCACCCTTTCAAGCACTTCACCCTCCAGACTTCCAACCTTACTCATCACACTACCCAAGTAATTAAATGCATTCACATTCTCCATATCCTCCCCATCCAATCTCACTGTACATTCACTGGCTTCACTTCTCTCGAAGACCATCACTTTACTCTTCCCTACATTCACCATTAGATTCCGTTTCTTACACACTCTCCCAAACTCACCCACCAAGTCTTGCAGCTCCCCTTCATCTCCACTCAACAACAGAGTATCATCTGCAAACAACAGTACCGGAAGTTTTCAAACACTGCCCTTTCTCACTAGGGCCGCTCCAACATCCACTGCCTTACCTTGTATCTCGTTTATAACCCCATCCATGTACAGATTGAACAGCCATGGCGACATGACACATCCTTGTTTCAATCAAACCTTCAAATGGAAAGATTCACTCAATTTGCCATCCACATGCACTGCAGCCTTAGCACCCTCATACATACTCTTCACTGCCTTCAACAACTTCACATCCACTCCATATATTCTTAATACTTTCCACAGTCCTTGTCTATCCACCCAGTCATATGCTTTCTCCAGATCCATGAAGGCTGCAAACAACTTCTTGCCCTTCTCTAGAAACTTTTCCACTAAAGATCGAAGAATGAATATATGGTCTACACAACATCTTCCCTTCCTAAAACCTCCCTATTCTTCTCCAACTAATTCCTCTGTTATTTCCCTAACTCTGTCAATAAGTATCCTACCATATACTTTTCCTATTACACTAAGAAGGCAAATGCCCCTATGATTACCACACACTGTTTTTTCCCCTTTTCCTTTGTACAGAGGAATAATTATACATGATTTCCAATCCTCCGGAACTCTACCTTCCACCCAGGCCAATCTGCACACCTTCCACATCCATTCTATTACTATCTCTCCCCCATGCTTCAGCATTTCACCACACACTCTGTCAATTCCTGGGGCTTTCCCCATTTTAACTTTCTTCATTGCTTCCACCACTTCCATCCTAATGATTTCTTTCTCTCTTCTCACAACCCTCCTTCTCCCCGCCATACCCCAGCCACTTATACTTGCATTACTTTCATTCTCTATGTTCAACAATTCATTAAAATGTTCTCTCCATCTATTCACTTTTTTTCCCTTCTCCGCCCCTCTCCCGGTGATAACTCATGCCTGGAACCACTGTCTGACTCACTTCTTCATTTCTGCAACATTCGCGGTCTTTCCTCAAATTTTCTTTCCGTGGAACACCACCTCTCCTCCTCTAAACCTCATCTTCTCTTCTTAACGGAGACTCAGCTGTCTGAGGCAACTGATAGCAAACCCTTTTCTGTATCCTCCTACTTTCTCTATACTCATTTCAAAGCCAAAGGTGGCTGCTGTGTATATAAACGCAACAACCTATCTTGTTCTTGTGTTCCTGAACTTGAGTCTTCTGAATTCTCTACTCTATGGCTTCGGCTCTCCTGTCATTCTCTGACTAAATATATCTGCGTTGTTTACTTATCGCCTAATTCTACTACTATCAAAAATTCTTCGACTATCTTACTTCTACGATGGAACACATTCTATCCATTTCTCCTTTCTCTGAAATCTCCATTCTTGGAGATTTCAATGTTCTGGTCACCACCACATTTGGCTCTCCTCTCCTTTTGCTGATCCACCTGGTGAACAACCCTATACCTTTTCTATCCTTAATGACCTAGAGCAGCTTGTACAGCACCCTACCCGTATCCCTGATCATCTTGGAGAGAGCTCCAACATAATTGACCTCTTCCTTATAACTAATCCGTCTGCTTACACTGTTAATCTTTTCTCTCCGTTGGGCTCCTCCAATCATAACCTTATTATCTTAACTAGTCCAATTGTTCCTGTGCAGCCTGGGGACCCTCCAAAGAAATGTCGTCTGTGGCACTTTGGAGCTGCAGATTAGGAGGCCCTCAGACAGTACTTCTTTGATTTTCCGTGGAACGATTATTGTTTCCATGGCCGGGAGCCATATGCATGTGCCTTGCCATTACGGAGGTTATTCTCTCAGGCATGGAAGCATGCATTAGTTTCTCATACCCTTTGTCTAATGCAAAAAAGCCTTGCTTTAATCACACTTGTTCTAATGCTGTCCGTAACAAGGAGGAGGGCCTACAAAAGGTACCGGAGCCAACCCAACCCTGAATCACATCTTTCGTACATTTCTGCCCGGAATCGTGCTAAGTCTGTTCTTCGTTCTGCTAAAAATAATTTCATCCGCACTAAATGTTCCCAACTCTTAACTCAAATTCTTCACGCTCCTTCTGGCACCTTGCCAAAAACCTTTCTAACAACTTTACCTCATCATCCTTTCCTCCTCTTTTCTACTCTGATGGCTCTGTAGCTATTTCTTCCACTGATAAAGCCGACCTCTTTGCTCAAACTTTCTCCTCCAATTCCACCTTAGATGATTCCGGTGCTGTTCCTCCATCACTTCCCCCCCTCTGACTTCCTTATGGCTAACATTGTAATTTCTTCAGCTGATGTATTTTCTGCCATCACTGGCCTCAATACTAACAAGGCATATGGTCCTGATGGGGTCCCTCCTGTTGTCCTCAAGAACTGTGCTTCCGTGCTTACACCCTGCCTTGGTAAACTCTTTTGCCTTTGTCTATCAACTTGCACTTTTCCTTCTTGCTGGAAGTTTGCTCTCATTCAGCCAGTCCCAAAGAAGGGTGACCATTCCCAATCCTCTATTGTCCAATTGCTTTAACATCCTGTGTCTCAAAAGTGTTTGAGTCTATTCTTAACAGAAAAATTTTAAAGCATCTTTCCTATCACAACCTTTTTTCTGATCGTCAGTATGGGTTCCGTCAGGGACGCTCCACTGGCGATCTTCTCACCTACCTTTCAGACTCCTGGTCATCCTCCTTTCAGGACTTTGGCAAAAGCTTTGCCATTGCACTTGACATCTCAAAGGCTTTCAATCGAGTCTGGCATAAATCTTCAATTTCTAAACTGCCCTCTTACGGTTTCTATCCTTCTATCTGTGTCTTCATCTCTAGCTTCCTTTCTGGTCGTTCTATAGCCGCTGTTGTAGACGGTCACTGTTCTTCTCCTAGATCTATCAACAGTGGTGTTCCTCAGGGCTCTGTCCTTTCACCAACTCTCTTCCTTTTATTCATCAATGACCTTGTAAGCTGTACATCTAACCCTATCCACTCATATGCTGATGATTCCACCCTTCACCTTTCCATTCGGTTCCCACAACGCCCATCTCAGCACTTACTTCAACAAACAAGGGATGAGGTTATGGCACACTAATGTCTGACTTGGCTCGTATCTCTGACTTGGGTAAAAATAATCTTGCTGTTTTTAATGCACCAAAGACTCAGTTCCTGCACCGATCAACCCGACAAAACCTTCCACAGGAGTACCCACTGATGTTTAATAATGTCCAGCTCGTTCCTACATCATCTTTGAACATGCTTGGGGTTTCATTCACTCAGGATTTATCTTGGAAAGAACATATTACATCTCTCTTAAAATCTGCTTCCAAGAGATTAGGTATGCTAAGCCGACTCCGAACCTTTTTTACCCCTACACAGATGTTGACTTTATACACGTTTTTTTTTTGGAGTACAACTCTCATGTGTGGGGAGGATCCCCACATACAGCCCTTCTCAATAGGGTGGAGACAAAGGCTTTTCATCTCATTAACTCTCCTCCTCTTACTAGCTCCCTTCCACCTCTGACTCTTCGCCACACTGTTGCATCTTTATCTCTTTTCTATCACTACTTCAATGGCCACTGTTCCTCTGAACTGTCTGCGTGCATCCCTCCACATCTAAGACGGGCACGTAGTACCCGTCTAGCAACAACCTCTCATCCCTTTTCTGTCCAACTCTGTCCGTTACTCCCAGTCCTTCATTTATGCAACTGGTCAACTCTGGAACTGTCTTCCTCTGTCTGTACTTCCTACTTCCTATAATCTCCAGTCTTTCAAACGCAGTCTGCCCAGGCATCTCGAAATGAACAGATCTTGAATTTGGCTCTTTTGTGTTGTTTTTGTGTATTCTTGGAAGGAACGGTTTGTGGGCCCATGGCCTTTGGTTTCTTCCTTCCATTAAAAAAAAAAAAAACTACCATTTTTATCTTTACCACCCCCACTAACTTCGTTGGCACCCTGTCTAGCTCTCTTTACCTCTTTCCAGAACATTTTCTTACATTCCCTCCATTTTGCACTCAAATTCCTTCCAAATTCCTCATCCACTCTCTTCTTACTCTCTCTTACTAATCTTTTCACCTCTCTCCTCCTCTCTACATATAACTCTCTCTTCCGTCTTTCAACTTCTTTGATGCACCTGTTCCTCTTCCACTCACTATATGCTTTCTTCTTTTGTGCCACAGCCTCTCTCACCTCTTCAGTCCACCATGCTGTTCCCTGAACCCCCTTTTGTCTTCTTTTTACTCCACACACCATCTCACATGCTGCACAGATTTCTTCTGTGAATATCTTGCACACATCTTCCATGTCCCCCATCTGCTGCAATCTATATTTACCCAATCGCTCCTCCACTTCTCTTTTATATTCAGCCTTTATTCCATCCTCTTGTAACTCTTCTACCCTTCTTGTAAGAACTACTTCCTCCTGTCCTTCCCTCCTTCTCTTCCTCCATCTTGTTTGGATTCTGATTCTGGCCACCACCAAGTGGTGGTCAGAAGTCCACTCCTCCAACCTCTATATACTCTTGCATCCATTACACATCTTCTCATCCTTTCATCCACACACACATAGAAAATTACTGACTTCCGTTCATTCCACCCTTTTCAACACTCGCCATGTATACCTATGGATCATTTTGTGCCTGAAGAGGGTATTAGCTAACACCAACCCCCTCCCAGCACAGATGTCCACTAAAGCACTGCCATTCTCATCCATCTCTGAGGGCACACCCCACTCACCAACCACTCCATCCACCTTTTCATTCCCTACTTTTCCATTCATATCTCCAATCAGAAACACTCTCTCATTCCTTTCAAACTTTTCGAAGCAGGCTTCCACATTTGTCCAGAACTCTTCTCTCACTCTACTTACACGATCTTGCGTTGGCGTATACACGCATACAATCGCCCACATTTGTAGTCCAACCTTCACTCTTACCCACACAATCCTTGAACCAACTGATCCATACTCTCTTACATTCTCCTTCCATCTGTTGCTCACAGCAATACACACTCCTTCTTTCGCCCTCTCATTCTCACCTACTCCAGCGCATATACCCCATCCATATTCCCATTCTCTCACACTCTCACCTCGCCGTTTAGTTTGTTATTCCACATATATCCACTTTTGCACTCTCAAGCACCTGTACGACCTCTCTCTCTTTCACCTCATCATTCACACCCCTTACATTCCAAGTCACAATCCTTACCAAGTCCTTTGTCCGGTCCTTTTTCGTCAATTTTTGGTCAGTCCTGGTCCGAGGCTTCTTGTTCGTATTTTTAGTTAGTTGTTTTACGGGGTGGGGCACTAAGCCACCACCCTCGATTTGGCCCTCGATTTGGCGGACTAAAAAGGGGGAAGTCTAATCCGGGAATCACAAAAGTCTGGGGGCCACTGCCCATCCTCCTAAGCTGACCATACTCGGTCCAGCAATTGCCAATATTCAGTACCTGCCCCGGACTAATCCCACACTTTGTCCAGCATTTAGTATTACATGTACCAACATAAGTTACATATAAAACATGGTTTACAACATATGACTATATAAAAGGAAAAATAAATACCTGTACTGTATGTTTAACATACTGTACTGTATATGTATTGTATTTTAGAGATGATGCAGGTGTATGCCATGATCGTAACATAAATTACATACAAAACATGGTTTACAACATATGTCTATATAAAAGGAAAAATAAATACCTGCATATTTAACATACTGTACCGTATATGTACTGTATTGTAGAGAGGATGTTGGTGTATGCCATGATCGTATAGTAGTTGTCCTAATAGCTTAAACTATTCTAAGTCAGACACAACATCCATTGGTGAATCTGTAGCACCACTGGAGTTGTGTTGAGCTGCAGGTGAGCTGCTTGGTTCAGGAGGCTGTGGCTTGGCAGTGGTAGACTGGCTCATACCACTGGGGCTTGGTTCAGGAGAAGACGGCTTGGCTGTGCATGGTTTAAAAAAAATATCAATCTTAAACTGGCTACCAGCCTGGTGCTGCATCACAATAATTTTTGCACGGAGAAGCCAGAGCTGGTCATAATGCTCCTGAATGTCCTTGCTGTTGCTGTTTGCCACAAATTTAAGTAACGTATTCGCACATTCCCTAACCACAGACATCTTAACGGATGTTGGTGGCTCAATGTCACTCTCCTCACTATCACTATCACTGCTCCTCTCCCCAGTCACTGTTGCCACTATCGGTTCCTCGGACAATATTTCATGCCCCTCTGCAGCTTCATTTTCTTCAATCCACTCATGTCATCTAGCATAACTGAATTTCCCCACCTCTATGGAGAAGTGCATGGAAGTCTGATGCCTTGAACCCCTCAAAATCACAGTCATAATCTTCGTCCTTGGGGAGTTCTTTCCATGTGTTGGTAAGTGTGGAATGCTTAACGTCTCCCCACGCCTCAGCCAAGTTCTAGATGGTGGAGCATATTGTATGATTTAATAGTCTCCAGGGTTCTCTTCCCTCTTGTATTATCTCCTCTGTCAGTCTCAGTCTCCAACAAAACCAGCACTTCGTCAAGATATTTTCTCTGGTACCTCCGCTTCAGTGAACTGATTATGCCGTGATCCACTGGTTGGATCAAAGAGGTGGTGTTTAGGGGTAAAAACATGCATTTTATCTTTCCGTCAGCACTCTGCAAAACATTCTGGGTGGGGTGGGCGGGGGCATTGTCCATTAGGACTAATGCCTTCACTTCTGCAGGTGGGATTTTCAGCACCTTTTCCTGGTGGTTCCTTACTTCAGGTACCAGGTGATGATTGAACCAGTCTTCACAAATCCAGCTGGTGAACCACGCTTTGCTAGAACTGTAATAATGTACAGAAAACTCGTTCATACAATCCTTAAGTGCCCTAGGTTTCGCAGACTTCCCCACAATTGCCAGTTTGAGCCTGTGTGTACCTGACGCATTACCACCACACATCACTGATAACCGCTCTTTATTAATCTTTCTACCTGGCACTTTATGCTCGTCTTTCTTTGCCTGGGTATTATTAGGTAAGGCCTGCCACATAACCACAGTCTCATCCACATTATAAATTTGACTTTGTGATAAATGTTCACGCTTAATAAGATCATCTAACTTCAATCTAAATGGTTCAACATCCTCAACGTCGGCACTAGCAGCCTCACCTGACACTTTCACACTATGGATGCCTTGGCGTTTTCTGAAATGCCACAGCAATCCATCACTTGACTTAAAATCAGCGATACCCATGTGTGCTGCAAGCTTTGCAGCACTGGCAGCGAGCTCCACACCTCTCACTGACACACCACAAGCCCGCTGTTCAACATACCACTTGTGAACAGATGCAACTAAATCAACACACTTTGAAGTTTTCATATGTTTACTACCTGATCCAGTCTTTGCCTCAGACACAGAAAACTTCACAGCATAACTCTGCAGCTTTTCTTTTGCTTCTCTGATGTCAGATACAGTCTGTTTTTTTACACCTTACTCCTCACACACCATAGCAACATGCTTCCCAGCCTCAAGTTTCCTTATTAACTAGTTTTGGAGACACTAAGAAATGCACAGGCCTCTGTGTGAGCTTAGTCACTTTCCTTGGGGCTGGTGGTGCCATCTTGGAGTTATAAACTGCTCAGATAATGCTATGTGATGAAGCCAGGACTGGTCTACCGTGCTAACAATCCCCGCGCCCTTAAGAACAAAAACAAAAACTGCTTGCCAGTGTTATGGCAACACAATCCAAAGGCTTGGGTAACAGTCTTTTTTTACTAGGAATGGCTTCATAAGTGCTTCATTTCTGAAGCAAAGAAATACCTGGAGGAGAAAGGGTTGCCATTTAAAGTCCTGCTCATAATATTTAATGCTCCTGGGCATCCCCAGTCAGTCTGCTTCGCCGATGAGAATGTGGAAGTTGTTTCTTCCTCCTAACACCACGGCATTACTGCAGCCGCTTGATCAAGGAATAATAAAGTGCATTAAGGCCACTTTTTTTTTCTTTTTTTTTTATGTGTCCAACTCTGGGCATAGGCTTTTACAGCCTGCTATCAAGGCCCAGCCGTCCTCCTACATACCATACACCTCTACATGTCACCACTTCGGCGCTAACACCCACCATCCATATTGAATACATGCTAGGGCTGTCTCATACAGGACTGGTGTATTGGTATTAGCGGGGTTATTTTTACGACATGTCGGCGGGTCTTCTGGTAGATCAGTAAAGCCTGTTTTAATGAAATTCAAATCCTTAAACTGTTCCCTGATTTGAACCTGGGTTCCTCGGGACTGCAAGCCAACTCTCTACCGATCGAGCTACCGCCTCCCTACACCCGCCTTACCTTCGGGAGACTACGTGCTGCACTGGATACTGACCCTGACTGCAATATCACAGATTTTTGGAAGAAGTTCACAACTGCAGATGCAATTATGCTTATTGCAGAGGCTTTAGACAGCGTAAAGCCCGAGACAGTCAATGCAAGCTGGAAACCACTGTGGGGCGAGGTAGTGAACAATTTTAAGGGCTTCCCCACTACTGATAAAGAAATCAAGAATATCGTCAATGTTGCAAGGGATGTAGTAGTAGTTGTACTCTAGGCAGTTTGGCCGAAGAGCCCCGAGTCCCTAAGGAAAGCCATGGCCGAGACCGGGCTTTTCCACAGAGCTGTCAGGGAGTTTACATCGTGTTGATGGTGTAGGTGATTGTGTGCAATGCAGTCTTCCATGATGTGCTTAATAGTATGGGGTGCTAAGTCGCATCCTGGACACGCATCAGCAACGGAGTCATCCAGCCTCTTCTGATAACTTAAGAGGGCTGGATGACGCCCACATCTCAGCCTGGCCAGGTGGACCCTGTCCTCACGAGGGAGATAGCACTCAGAAGGATGGATATCAGGAGGCCGTGCATGCAGCTGTGTGTTGTCTTTAGGTGACTGAAAGGAACAGCGAGTGATCTGAGTATGAATATGCTTCTGGAAGCTGGTCTGAGGCAGGCAGGGGGGAAGAGATGATAGTATTTGTGTATGATATCGTGTGCTGGGTGTTGTTTTGATGTTCCATGGTGTGTGTGGACGTGCTACCATGTAGTGTAGTGGATATAGTGGGTTTGTGGAGGCTGCAGAGAGAATTTGGTTGACTCTCATGTCTAGATGATCCATGACTTTGAGGACTTTGGTTTCATGGTGTAGGAGTCTGTAGGTGTAGTAGCTGTGAAACCTGTGATTATTTTTAGGGCCTTGTTTTGTATGGTCTGAAGAGTGTTATAGTGTGTTTCAGTGACGTTAGGAGCCCGAGCAGGGCTTGCATAATTCATCATTGAACGTATATATTGCCACAAAGGTGTAGCAAGTAATTCCATCTTGTGCAGTGTTTGTGATAAATGGGTGCACAAGAGATGTAGTGGCATTAGAGGTAGACTGCGAGATAATTCTGATTTTATGTGTGTGGCGTGCCGGGAAGAGCAGGTGGAGATTGTTAGGAGTGAAAGGATTAAACTTGCTGGTGAGTCTCTTGAGTGTGTGGAAGAGTTTTGTTATTTGGGACACATGTTATGTGCCGGAGGTGGGACTGGAGCTAGCTTGATTGCTAGGGTGAGAAGTGGTTGGGCTCAGGGAGCTGTTACCTCTCCTGACATTGAGAGGACTCTCCTTACATGCTAAAGCGTCTTTGTATGCAGCATGTGTTAGGAGTGTGATGCTGTATGGTAGTGAGACCTGGGCAGTAAAAGAAGAGGATATTCGAAGGCTTAAACGTACAGAAATGACAGTGATTAGGTGGATGTGCAGTGCGTCCCTGCATGCAAGGCATGGGGGGGGCTGAGTTTACGACGGAAGAGTTGAGAGGTAAGATGGAACTGGAGTGTATTGGTGTTGTGATAAGGAGAGGTAGGCTGAGGTGGTTTGGACATGTGGAGAGGATAGGGGATGATAACTGAGTGCAGAGGGTGAGAAGTGTTAATATTGGGGGAGGGGTTGGGAGGGGTAGACCGAGAAAGACATGGGACGAAGTCATTAAGTGTGACCTCAGGGTTAAGGGACTGAACAGGGAGGCTGCCAAAGATCGAGCAGCATGGAGTGCCGTCATTAGGTGACCAAGGTGGCATGCAAGCATGTTGGAGCCTTCAAAAACGAAACAAAACGAAACTGTGGTGATGGTTTCTTTGTTGTATCTAAATGTTGTACGGGCAAGTGACTTCAAGGCATTGAGTCTAGGTGTTAATTTATTTTTGATGTTTGTGATTTGTTGTTTAAATGACACTGATGTACTGTATGTTACACCAAGGATTTTGTGTGTGTGTGTGTGTGTGTGTGGTAGGGGAGTGTTGTTTATGGTGAGGTGTGGGATGTGACTGTGTTTTGCTGTCCAGTTTGTGAGAAGGGTCACAGTAGATTTGGCTGGGGCTATTTTGAGTCTGTTTGTGGTGAACCATTTGTGTAAGGTTGGAGGTTGTGTGCAGTTGTGTTTGCATTTTGGTGTGTACATGTATACAGCATGTGTTAGGAGTGTGATGCTGTATGGTAGTGAGACCTGGGCAGTAAAGGAAGAGGATATTCACAGGTTGAAACATACAGAAATGACAATGATTAGGTGGATGTGCAGTGCGTCCCTGCGTGCAAGGCTTGGGGGGAGGGAGGTTACAATGGAAAAGTTGAGAGGTAGGATGGGATTGGAGTGTATTGGTGTTGTGATGAGGAGAGGCAGGCTGAGGTGGTTTGGGCATGTGGAGAGAATGGGGGATGATAATTGGGTGCAGGGGGTGAGAAGTGTTAATGTTGGGGAAGGGGTTGGGAGGGGTAGACCGAGAAAGACATGGGATGAGGTCATTAAGTGTGACTTAAGGGTTAAGGGACTGAACAGAGAGGCTGCCAAAGATAGAGCAGCATGGAGAGCCGCCATTAGGTGACCAAGGCCGACGCATGCAAGCATGTTGGAACCTTCAAAAACGAAACGAAACGAAATGAAATGATGTATGTGTTATGTCGTCTGCACAGGAAGCTATGTGTATCTGTGGTGTGTGGGGTGTGGGTATGTCATGCATGTATAGGTTAAAGAGTGTAGGGGACAAAACAGATCCTTGGAAGACCCCATTTGTGAAGTTTCTGATGTTCGAGGACTGACGGGCAAAAGTTACATGTGCACATCTGCCTGCTAAGTAGTTTGCCAGCTATCTTTTTGTGTTATTGTGCATGTTTGTGTTGAATATTTTGTTTTTGAGGTTGTAGCAGAGGATGGAATCAAAAGCTTTACTAAAGTCTAGTGTGACAAGGAGTGTTCTATGTGGTGGCCTAGCTGAATTCATGCCATAAAAAACTCTCCATGTGAGGTCCATAAGAAGAGTGTTTGTGGAGTGTAGTGGCCTAAAACCATGTTGTGATCGGGCTAGGGGTGTGTGAGGTGTAACTACTTGTAGTACCAGTCTTTCAGTGACTTTGGAGGGGGTGCAGAGGAATGTGATGCGGCAGTGTGAGGAAGGTAACATGGGGTCTTTGTTGGGTCTGGGGATAGTGATGATAATGCCATGCTTCCAAATGTTGGGTATTATGTTGTGTGAATAGCTGTAGTTTGATATGTTAATGAGTGCTTGTATCCCTTGTGGTCCAAGGTGTTTAAGGTGTAAGTTGCTTATGTTGTCTGGTCCACAGGCAGATGAGTGCTTGAGGTTGCTGATGATGTGCTTCGTCTGGTTGTAAGTGAAAGATGCGAAGTTTGGGTCAGTGGGAAACTGTCTCTTACATCGGATGATACGTCGGTCGTCACGATGGGGGTTTAGATGGCTGACATGTGAAAAGTGATTGGTGGGGAAGGCTTCTCTAATATGAGAGAGGAGGAAGAGAGAGGAGGAAGTACAGGAACACATACAAGAGCAAGGAGCATCTCTTAGCAACGAGGAACTCACTGGTATGCTGAACTCACTGATATGCTGCTGATGATGGTGATAATGATGAAGTGTAAGAGGAAGAACCAGCATCCTGGACACTTGAAAAATTTGCAGCAGTTTTGCAGCAGGCTCAGGTGTTAAAGGATTCCTGGAATACGATCCTTCGATGGAACGAAGCATTCGTGTCACAAGAGGAATAACAACCTGCTTACAACCTCTACAGCATTTGTTTGATGATGCCAAGAAAAAGAAGAAACAGCTTCCTATAACAATGTTTTTTGCTAAAACATCAATGAGGTGACAACCATCAACACCTGAAGATCCTCAACCCTTGACCTCCAAAGCAGACATTACGGCGCCTCCAGCAAAGTGTCAACATCTGTATCTGGATTCAGATTCTTTCGACGTACATGAACCATCTGGCGTCCTGTCAGAAGGGTCAGACTAGACTCACAGCTTACCTCTAGTGCCGCCACACATCTCGTCGCCTCACCACACTGGCACTGTAGGAAATGCACTACAATCATCGTCGTCATCATACAGTAATCATCGTCATCCATACAGCAATCGTCATCTATACAGCAATCGTTCTCATTGTACGAAGGTTATGAAGAGAACACACAGTCTTTTGGTGTGTTAATATGTATTTGTGCGATTTAGGAGTACGTTTTTATTTTTTCAAGGATGTGCTTAGCTCATATAAAAATAATATGTGGAAATAATTTTGCGATGATGACTTGAGCATCCGAGGAATTTGCCTTCCGCAGGGGTCTCTGAATCTTAACACCCGCGGATAGAAAGGTTCTACTGTATATATGCATGGATGCGTGTGTGTCTGTATGTATGTATATACTGTATATGTTTATATATATACAGTAAGACCTCACTATAATGGACTAATTGGGGCTCAGGCCAGTCCGAAATATGCGATTTTCCAATAAAAGCGACATCCGGACTTACCCCTGCTAATCCGGACTTTTTCCGATATATCAGGCATTAGTCCGGATTGCATCAGTGGTTTTCACCACCATTGCAGTATTGTACTGTGTTATACCTTCACTACATTGATCAAATACTGTACTGTGCACTGAAAAACATGTCTTTTACTTGTCTTATTGTGGTGAACATAGCTGAAGTTGTCAGGCAGTCCAGACTGCTTTCTGGCTATATCGGACTTTTTCCGATATATAGGAGTTTAGTCCGGTAGCTCCTTGAGTCCGATAAAAGCGAATTCCGGTCTACTGAAGTCCGTTATATCGAGGTTTTACTGTATACTGTATGTATATATATGTACGTATATACATAAATACATACATGGCCTAAATGATCAGGGTCTTCGGCCCCAATGGTCAACAGGCCATTGATTAACCTGAGGCATCCCATCGACATATGGGTACGTCGCAACGTTGTGTCACAGCTACACCCATCGACGAACGGGTACGTCGCACAATTGCAAGGGTCAAAATTTGCACAATTTTCAAGTTTCATGGGTGATTTTTGGTAAGCATATGTGAGAGACCTTCCTCTATCTTCTGTCAAGTGGGGATACTGCTTGGCCCCACCTGACCCCCCCTCCCCCCCACACTGGGCAATTCACCTGTTAGCAGTGACCTGGCCAGTAAAGACATGTTTCCCCATGATCTCTCCAATGACGAAATTCACGGTGAAAGTGATTCCTGAGGTGGAGGACAAAGAAATAATGAAGCTAGCAAGAAACAAACAGAAGTGATGAGGTGGTAATATCGTAAAGGAAAGTGCCATATGTGGATGTGTTTGGTGACTGAACAATGCTTCTATTTTTTTTTTTTTTTTTTTTAATGCAAGGAAGAAGGAACCAAAGGCCACGGGCCTGCATACTGTTCCTTCCAAGAAAAAGCAAAAACAGTACAAAACAGAGCCAATTTCAAGATCCGTTCAATTCGAGATGCCTGGACACACTGCGTTTGAAAGACTGGAGATCAGAGGAAGTAGGAAATACTGACAGAGGAAGACAGTTCCAGAGTTGACCAGTTGCATAAATGAAACACTGGGAGTAACGGTTAACTCTTGCATTAGAGAGTTGGACAGAAACGGGATGAGAGTTTGTTGCTAGACAGGTACTACGTGCCCGTCGTAGAGGTGGAGGGATGCAAGCAGACAGGTCAGAGGAACCAATATACTCATGTACTACACATAAATTCGTACTAAATAAATAAATAAATGCATAATTTAAGGTGGCTTGAATTAATTAACCCATCCATAGTTCGTTTTCTTTAGCCAGGTACCCTGAAAAAGAGGGAAAATGTAAGGCTGACTCATCACCCGTAGCACCATTTAT
>JAGKTI010019238.1:0-14841 GCA_018397915.1 Birgus latro | reverse complement strand
GAACTCCCAAGGTGGATGGAAAGCTGGTGATGGGGAGAGCTGGAGCTCCCGTTTCATCAGCCCTCGGGACTAGTTCTTGACCATCCCCCTTTGCTGAACTTTTTCAGTGTTTCGGTAACACAGAGAGTAGGCCAGCATGCTCTCCAATACAAGTTCTCTAACTATCAACACCAATCTACATGCACAGTACACACTACACTTCCTTTTCAAAATTAAAAAGAAAAATGGCACAGACTAATCGTGCTTCGGAGTCCCCGTGGGGGAAGAGAGACCATAAATGCCCCCACCATCCACCCCTCTCTCGGTGACTACTCTGTGAGCTGCCTGGAACCACTGTCTGACTCACTTCTTCATTTCTGCAACATTCGCGGCCTTTCCTCTAACTTTCCCTCTGTTGAACATCACCTCTCATCCTCTAAACCTCACCTTCTCTTCCTTACCGAGACTCAGCTGTCTGGGGCAACTGACAGCAAACCCATTTCCGTATCCTCCTACTTTATCTATACTCATTTCAAAGCCAAAGGTGGCTGTTGTGTATATGTACGCAACGATCTATCTTGCTCTCATGTTCCTGAACTTGATTCTTCTGAATTCTCTACTCTCTGGCTTCGGCTCTCTTGTCATTCTCTGACTAAATATATCTGTGTTGTTTACTTATCTCCTAATTCTACTGACTATCAAAAATTCTTCGACTATCTTACTTTACGATGGAACACATTCTATCCATTTCTCCTTTCTCTGAAATCTCCATTCTAGGAGATTTCAATGTTCACCACCATCTTTGGCTCTCCTCTCCTTTCACTGATCCACCTGGTGAACAAGCCTACATCTTTTCTATCCTTAATGACCTAGAGTAGCTTGTACAGCACCCTACCTGTATCTCTGACTGCCTTGGAGAGAGTTCCAACATACTTGACCTCTTCCTAACAACTAATCCTTCTGATTACGCTGTTATCTTTTCTCTCCGTTGGGCTCCTCCGATCATAACCATATTACACTAACCTGTCCTATCGCTTCGGTACGGCCTGTGGACCCTCCAAAGAAACGTCGTCTGTGGCACTTTGGAGCTGCGGACTGGGAGGCCTTCAGGCAGTACTTCTTTGATTTTCCTTGGAATGATTACTGCTTCCATGGCCGGAAGCCATCTGAGTGTGCCTTGCGCTTTGCAGAGGTTATTCTCTTGGGCATGGAAGCATACATTCCTTTCTCATATCCTTCGTCTAATGCAAGAAAGCCTTGGATTTATCACGTTTGTTCTAATGCTGTCCGCAACAAGGAGAGGGCCTATAAAAGGTATCAGAGCCAACCTACCCCTGAATCATATCCTTTTTATGTTTCTCCCCGGAATCGTGCTAAGTCTGTTCTTCGCTCTGCTAAAAATAATTTCATTTGTACTAAATGCTCTCAACTCTCCAACTCGAATTCTTCCCGCTCCTTCTGGCACCTTGCTAAATACCTTTCTAACAACTTTACCTCATCATCATTCCTCCTCTTTTCTACTCTGATGGCTCTGTAGCTATTTCTTCTACCGATAAAGCAGATCTCTTCGCTCAGACTTTCTCCTCCAATTTCACCTTAGACGATTCCGGCGCTGTTCCTCCATCACTTCCCCCCCTCTGACTTCCTTACGGCTGACATTAATATTTCTTCAGCTGATGTATTTTCTGCTGTCACTGGCCTCAATACTAACAAGGCATATGGGCCTGATGGAGTACCTCCTGTTGTCCTCAAGAATTGTGGTTCTGTGCTTACACCCTGCCTAGGTAAACTCTTTTGCCTTTGTCTATCAACTTGTACCTTTCCTTCTTGCTGGAAGTTTGCTCTCATTCAGCCGGTCCCAAAGGAGGGTGACCATTCCCAACCCTCTAACTATCGTCCAGTTGCTTTAACATCTTGTGTCTCAAAAGTTTCCGAGTCAAGTCTTTAAAGAAAAATTTTAAAGCATTTTTCCTATCACAACCTTCTTTCTGATCGTCAGTATGAGTTCCGTCAAGGACGCTCCACTGGCGATCTTCTCACCTACCTTTCAGACTCCTGGTCATCCTCCTTCCGAGACTTTGGCGAAAGCTTTGCCACTGCACTTGACATCTCAAAGGCTTTCGATCGAATCTGGCATAAATCTTTAGTTTCTAAACTGCCGTCTTACGGCTTCCGTCCTTCTATCTGTGCCTTCATCTATAGCTTCCTTTCTGGTCGTTCTATAGCTGCTGTTGTAGATGGCCATCGTTCTTCTCCTAGAGCTATCAGTAATGGTGTTCCTCAGGGCTCTGTCCTATCACCAGCTCTCTTCCTTTTATTCATAAACGACTTTCTATGCTTTACATCTATCCTTATCCACTCGTATGCTGATGACTCCACCCTTCACCTCTCTATTCGGTTCCCACAACGTCCATCTCAGCAGTTACTTCAACAAACAAGGGTTGAGGCTATAGCACACCTAATGTCTGACATGGGTCGTATCTCTGACTGGGGTAAAAATAATCTTGTTTATAATGCATCAAAGACTCAGTTCTTACACCTATCAACCCGGCAAAATCTTCCACAGGAGTACCCACTAATGTTTAATAACATCCAGCTTAATCCTGCATCATCACTGAACATGCTTGGGGTTTCGTTCACTCGAGACTTATCTTGTAAATATCATATTACATCTCTTGTAAAATCTGCTTCCAAGAGATTGGGTGTGCTAAGCCGACTCCGTATCTTCTTTACCCCTGCAGAGTTGTTGACTTTATTCACGGGTTTTATTCGCCCCTGTATGGGGTACAACTCTCACGTGTGGGGATGCTCTCCACATACAGCTCTTTTCAGTAGGGTAGAATCAAAGGCTTTTCATCTCATTAACTCTCCTCCTCTTACTGGCTCCCTTCATTCTTTATCACTTCGCTGCACTTTTGCATCTTTATCTCTTTTCTATCGATAGTTCAATGGTCACTGCTCTGAACTGTCTGCTTGCAACCCTCCACCTTTAAGATGATAGTTAAATGGTCACTGCTCTGAACTGTCTGCTTGCAACCCTCCACCTCCACGACGGGTGCGTAGCACACGTCTAGCAACAAACTGTCATCTCTTTTCTGTCCATTTCTTTAATGCAACAGTTAACCGTTACTCCCAGTCCTTCATTTATGCAACAGATCAACTCTGGAACTGTCTCCCTCTGTCTGTATTTCCTACTTCCTATGATTTCCAGTCTTTAAAACGCAGTGTGTCCAGGCATCTCGAAATGACTTGATCTTGAATTTGGCTCTCTCTTGTATTGTTTTTGTTTTTTTTCTTAGAAGGAACAGTTCTGCGGGCTCCTGGCCTTTGGTTCCTTCTTCCTAGCATTAAAAAAAAAAAAAAATGTCCGCTGCCAACCTGCCGTGTAGACGAAGCAGAAATGACTTGGTTAATGGTGAGATGATTGAAGCAGAAATCGGGTGTATTTCACCATCAAAACAGCATATACGTTAATGTAAAATTATAGGCGGAATCTTCGATATGTAATTGCTAGAGTTGTTGCCAAAATACACAGTGTTGCGACGGAAAACCTTATTAGATTTGTTCTCGTAATTAAGGCGTTTACCGATTAGAGCCAAACACTCCCTCGGAAAACTAGAGGTTCCAAGGGGTTCCTACGCTTTCATGGATGAGTTTTTAGTTGATAATAAAATTTATTGAATGAATGTATCACTTGCAGAAGGATTTTCAACTCTACTGCCCATAGATTAGGGGAGGCGGTAGCTCGATCGGTAGAGAGTTGGCTTGCGGTCCCGTGGGACCCAGGTTCGAATCCTCGCTGGTGCAGGGAACAGTTTAAGGATTTGAATTTCATTAAATCAGGCTTTACTGATCTAGCAGAAGACCCGCCGACATGTCGTAAAAATGACCCCGCTAATACCAATACACCAGTCCTGTATGAGACAGCCCTAGCATGTATTCAATATGGACGGTGGGTGTTAAGCGCCGAAGTGGTGACATGTAGATTGTAGGAGGACGACTGGGCCTTGATAGCAGGCTGTGAAGCCTATGCCCAGAGTCGGACACATAAAAAAAAAAAAAGATGTAAAGCCATTAGCTTTTGTTTAGCGTGACAGTCGGGTCAGCCAGGGCCGCTCATTTCCAAACTTACCTGAGAGTAAATATCGCACACTCGCTTCGCTCACTCGCTCGTAATCACTGAAAGACAAAAGAGGTGAAGTCATTGCTTGCAGAGATAGGATGGTGATGAGAGGTGAAGAATTCTATAAAGAACTGTATGCCTCAATGGCCATAGCACCAATAGCTAACTTTACAATTAACAAGTGAAATACCAGACGTAACACCAGACGAAGTAAACATTTCTCTTCAAAGTGTAAAAAGAGGGGAGATGGAATTGTAGCGGATTTGCTGTGGGTTGCAGGAGTACAGGTACAAAACAGGCTCGCCTACTTATTTACTCGTGTATAAAGAAGAGGAAACGTCCCAAAACGTGGTGTTATACAACAGTTATTTTGCGTTATAAGAAAGGCGACTCAAAAGATCTTAGTAACTATCGACCCATTAGCTCATTACCAGTTATTTACGAACTCTCCACAAAAGTCCTTACGAAGAGAATAACAACAAATTTGGTAGAAAACCAGCCTCGTGAACAGGCAGGATTCCGAATCAGGTATTCGACTACTGATCATCTACGTTCTACACACAATGAATCAGCTAACTGAGAAAACTACAGAATATGATAAACGACTATGCTTAGGTTTTGTTGATTACGAATAGGCTCTCGACCAAGTGGAGCAAATAGCAATAGTATATTCATTAAGGGAACAGGGAATAAATGAGAAAATTGGGAAACTGCTCGAAAACATATATAAAGAGGAACTGTTACAGTTAAATTACATAGACTCGGAAAAAAATAAGACTGAGAAGGGCGTGCGACAAGGAGATACAGTTTCATCAAAATTATTTACAGCATGCCTAGAAAGTATTTTCAGAAAGCTACACTGGGAGAACAAAGGAGTAAACATAGATGGAGAAATCCTAAACCATTTAAGATTAGCTGATGACATTGTCCTAATCTCAGAAAAAGCAGAGACATTACAAGAAATGTTAAGTGACCTAAATAGAAGAAGTTTCAAAGCAGGGTTAAAGATGAACCAGAGCAAAATTAGAATAATGTTTAATCCAATTACACCAAAGAGCGTCATAAGAATAAGCGAAGAAATTCTTGAAGAAGTTGGGGAGTACAATTACTTGGAGCAAATACTAAAACTAACGAAATACCATGGTAGCGAAATGAAAGATGCATTACAATTGGTAAACACAGAGATACCATGAAAAGCAGCATGTCGATATGTATGAAACGAAAAGTATATAAAGAATGTATAATTCCAGCAATGACGTACAGTTGTGAGACCGGGAAACAAACAAAATCGATGGAAAATCAACCAATCTGTTTCCAAAGAGCAATGGAAAGGTCAGTGTTGGGTATATCTTTAAGAGACCGGAAAAGATCAACTTGGGTGAGAGAGCAGACGAAAGTCAAAGAGATTAAAGAAGCTAGTCCCATTAGCACATTCAAGATGGCTGACAGCATGTGCAAGAATTTTGAGACTGTATTGCTCAGTACCTCTTCCTTCCAAACCATTGAAACATTAGCCAGATATTTGATGACTGTACGCATTCCGACCTGGTTTGAGATTAAGAAAAATCCTTCATGTGCCAATGGCCCAAAACATCTATTCATATTTATAAAAGCAAAGTGAAAGTAGCTGAGAGAAATGGTGACTCACAATGTGATGTAGTGGTGAATGGCGACAGAATGAGCTGGTCAAGTACCTGTGTGCAATAACAGAGAAGCTGGCTAAATGTGTGAAAACAGTAGAAAGTAGAGTGGCGCAGGAGAGAGAAGTCGTTGGTGCTGTGAAGGTGTAGAAAAAAGACGCAGATGTGAGTGTGGCGGCTGTGAGAGGCTTGCGTGAACAAGTTTCAGTGCCTGCTTTACAATATGGATGTGACCCTGGTGTGGCGTGAAAATGAAAAGTAAAGTGTAAGAGCAGTGGAACTGGGATTATTAATGAATGTGTGTGGAGTGCGGAGAATGGACAGAATAAGCAATAGCAATCCGTGAAATATGAAGTAAGAATATCTGTGAATACCAGAATCAAAGAGGGTTTGCATAGATGGTATTGACATGTGGGGAGAATGAGTGTAAATAGAGAGGTGAAAACGGTGTTTCTTTTTTATGCAAGGAAAGAAGAACCAAACGCCAAAAGCCTGCAAGATTGTAAAAAAAAAAAAAAAAAAAAAAACAGAAAGCCAAATCAAGATCCGTTCATTTCGAGATGCCTGGACACACTACGCTTGAAAGACTGGAGGTCATAGATAGTAGGAAATACAGACAGAGGAAGACAGTTCCAGAATTGACCTGTTGCATACATGAAGGACCGGGAGTAACGGTTAACTTGCATTAGAGAGTTGGACATGAAAAAGGGGATGAGAGTTGTTGCTAGATGGGTGCTATGCACCCGCTGTAGTGCTGGAGGGATGCAAACGGACAATTCAGATGAGCGGTGACCACTGAAGTAGCAATAGAAAAGAGATATAAATGCAACAGTGCGGCGAAGGGACAGAGGATGAAGGGAGCCAGTAAGAGGAGAGTTCATGAGACGAAAAGCCTTTGACCCCACCTTGTTGAGAAGAGTTGTATATTGAGAGCCTCCCCACACATGAGAGTTGTACTCTACACAGGGGCGAATAAAGTCCGTGTATCAAGTCATCAGTTGTGCAGTGATAAAGAAGGCACGGAGTCAGCTTAGCATACCTAATTTCTTGGAAACAGATTTCGTAAGAGAGGTAATATGATCTTTCCAAGATAAATCCCAAAAGAATGAAACCCCAAGTATGTTTAAAGATGATGAAGGACTGAGTTGAATACTGTTAAAATTTAGAAGATGCTCCTGCAAATGATTTTGATGGGTTGAAACAGGTAAGAACTGAGTTTTAGATGCACTGAAAACAACAAGATTACTTTTACCCCAGAGAGATGAGCAAAGTTAGACATTAGGTGTGCCATAGCCTCGTCCCACGTGTGTTGAAGTAACTGCTGAGATGGACTCTGTGGGAAGCGAATGGAAAGGTGAAGGGTGGAGTCATCAGCGTATGAGTGGATAGGGTTAGATGTACAGCTTAGAAGGTCAGTGATAAATAAGATGAAGAGAGTTGGTGGCAGGACAGAACCCTGAGGAACATCATTATTGATAGCTCTAGAAGAATGATGGCCGTCTACAAAAGTTGCTATAGAACGACCAGAAGGGAAGTTAGAGATGAAGGCACAGATAGAAGGATAGAATCCGTATAAAGGCAGTCTGGAAATTAAAGATTTATGCCAGACTCGATCGAAAGCCTTTGAGATGTCACGTGCAATGACAAAGCTTTCGCCAAAGTCACGAAAGGAGGAATACCATTAGTCTGAAAGGATGAGAAGATCGCCAGTGGAGCGTCCCTGGTGAAGTCCATACTGACATTCGGAAAGGTGGTTGTGATAGGAAATATGCTTTAAAGTATTTTTCTTAAGGATAGATTCGAAAACCTTAGAAACAAAGGATGTTAAAGCAATTAGGCGATAGTTAGAGGGCTGGGAGTGAAGATCCTTCTTTGGGACAGGCTGAATGAGAGCAAACTTCCAGCAAGAAAGAAAAGTACAAGTTGACAGACAAAGGATAGAGTTTGCCTAGGTAGGGTGTAAGGACAGAAGCACAAATGTCTTGTTAGTACTGAGGCCATTGATGGCAGAAAATACATCAATTGATGAAATTTCAGTGTCAGCCATGAGTAAGTCAGAAGGGGGAAGTAATGGAGGAACAGCACCGGAATCGTCTAAGTTGGAACTGGATGAAAAAGTTTGAGAGAAGTCTACTTTATCAATAGAAGAAACAGCTACAGAGCCATCTGAGTGGAAAAGAGGAGGGAAGGATGATGAGGTAAAGCTGTTAGAAAGGTTTTTATCAAGGTGCAAGAAGAAGTGGGAAGAATTTGAGTTGGAGAGTTCAGAGCATTTGGTACAAATGAAAGTATTTTTAGCAGTGACAACGTGATTCAAGGCAGAAATGTAAAAGAGATGAGATTCAAGGGTGGGTTGATTCCGGTACCTATTGTAGGTCCTCTCCTTGTTGTGAACAGTATTAGAATAAGCGTGATTTAACCATGATTGTTTTGCACAGGTCACAGGATAAGAGAGGGGAATGTATGCTTCCGTGCCCGAGAGAATACCCTCTGTAATGGACGGGGCACACTCGGATGGTTTTCGTCCATGGAAGTAATAATCATTCCAGGAAAAATCAAAGAAGCACTGCCTGAGGGCCTCCCAATCAACAGCTCCAGTGTGCAACAGCTGTTGCTGTTTCTTTTTTTCATGTGTCCGACTCTGGGCATAGGCTTCACAGCCTGCTATCAAGGCCCATCACTCCTCCTACATACCATACACCTCTACAAGCCTTACTGGAGGGATAGGACAGGTTAAGGTGATAAGGTTGTGATGAAAAGAGCTCAACAAAGAGAAAAGCTAACAGTGTAAGGAAGAGGTAAAGAATTTTGGAACTCTCTCCTAGGCAGTCAGGGATACGGGTAGGGTGCTGTGCAAGCTGCTCTAGGTTATTAAGGATATAAAAGACGTAGGTTTGTTCACCAGGTGGATCAGTGGAAGGAGAAGAGAGCCAAAGGTGGTGGTGAACATTGAAAACATCTAGACTGGAGATTTCAGAGAAAGGAGGACGCGATAGGATGTGTTCCATCTTAGAAGTACGAGAGTCAAAGAGCTTTTCATAGTCAGTAGAATTAGGGGATAAGTAAACAGCACAGATATATTTAGCCAGAGAATGACACGATAGCCGAAGCCAGAGAGTAGTGAATTCAGAAGATTCAAGTTCAGGAATACGAGAGCAAGATGTGTTGTTGTGTGCATATACACAACAGCCACCTTTGGCTTTGAAGTAAGTATAGAGAAAGTAGAAGGATATAGGAGAAGGTTTACTATCAGTTGCCTCAGACAGTTGAGTCTCTGTAAGGAAGAGAAAGTGAGGTTTAGAAAAGGAGAGGCATTGTTCAACAGAGAGGAAGTTAGATGAAAGGCTGCGAATGTTGCAGAATTGAAGAAGAGGTGAGTCAGACAATGGTTCCAGGCATCTGGCTTGGCTGTCACTGGAAGAGGGGCGGATGGTGGCTGCTTCTATGGTCCCCTCTCTCTAGGGATTCCCAGGCTTGGTGTTGAGATATTAAAAAAAAAAAAAATGAATAGGAAGCGTAGTGTGCAATGTGCATGTAGTTTAGTGATGAGAGTTAGAGGAACTTGTATTTAAGAGCATTCTGGCCTACTCTCTGTGATAATGAAACACCGAAAAAGTTCAGCAAAGGGGGATGGTCAGAATCTAGTCCCGAGGGGTGATGAAACGGGAGTTCCAGCACTCCCTGCCATCAGCTTTCTATGCACCTTGGGAGTACCGCCCTGTTCGACTGGTGCTATGGTCTACTTCCTGAGCTGATCTGAAAATGGGAAGAGCCGTGTTAGGTAAAGAAATAGGTGAATAAATATGGTAAATAAGTCTGCAAGAAGGCGAGGTATGGATGTTGAAGGGGCAAGGGCTCTGGCAATAGATCGAACTAGCTGAAAAAAGTTTGTACGGCTGAATATTTAACAAGAGTGTGGCACTGCTATTTTTACCAGTTATGTGGTAATCATTGAATTGACTCTAGCTGACAGGTAATTATGACGCACATATGTGAGGAAAGGTATGCCTGCTAGCTAGTTAGGATTCTGGTGGTTTGAATGAAGAGTAAATGAGAGTGTGATCTGTTCACTTGAGCCGACTTCTTTTAGTTCTCCCTCTATCAGGTATTTTTCTTTATCTCTAGTACTTACCTCACCTCAGTATCAGGTGGGAATAGAAGTCGGGATGATGACGATGACGATGGAAAAAATACGTACAAAAATGCGTGTGACACGAATTGCATCCCACTTTTAAATCCTCAGTTGACAGCCCGACAATGCTTATACGTTCTTCCTGGTGCTGCGAAAGTGACTTCTGGAGAAACACGTTTAGTGACGATGGTTTCTTTTGTAGAATAAAACTGAAAAATATGAAATATCAAATGTTCAACGAATGGATAAAATTTGATATATGTCATTGGGCACTGTGTTGAAAACTCTCTTATTTAAGCATTTTCATTTTTTTTTTTTAACCCAGCTTATCGTATCATGGTAGGTAATGGCAACCATCATTCACTTGATGAAGTGCTGCATGTGTCTTGTCTTCATACACCTTTATCATTCTTTTTCTGCGTCTGCCGTCTTCCTTTCCGATTTCGTCAGTTCTTCCTGTCCTTTCTAATACTCTTCTTTCAACTTCAGATGGAAACATAATGGTCTCCCGTAATCCAGGAAACCATTTACAACGCTGGGTGGTAGTCATATAACTAAATAACGGGGTAATGCAGAGGGTTCTGTGGTGTCCTTGTTAGCTCGGTGGAGAGACGCAAATGAGGCATCTATCCAGGAACCACACAATCACACTCGTACCCGCCCCTCGCAGTGGCGGGTCGCTGTCTGCTGCAGGGGATCACCAGTTCCTTGCAGGGGATGGCCCTGCAGAGGCTGTTCCATATCTGTGGTAGATGAGTTTGTCTGGCCGACAGATTGGGGTTACTCACCAACTTCCCAAATCATATAGTGGGAAATTGGACTATGCTCTGATAGTGATGATTTAACTAGAAAAATCTCGCTGTGAACGGAGAAGGGGATTGCTAATAGGTGTATTTGTCTTTTACGTGATGTCACGCAGTACTGAACTTAGCGCTGTGGTTGGGGGCGACATGGAGGCAGCCTGGTATCTGAAGCAGGGAGGCACGTGTCTTTTGTCGTGAAGGGGATGTAGCCACAGGAAACATTTTTACAGCGGTTACATTTTCGTAAAACGGAAAGCTTTGGCGAACGATGAATGGAAGTAATATAGACACAATATGTAATCCATAACAATGTAAGAAAAAAAATTGATTGTAGACATGGTAGTACCCATAGTGTTATGGTAAGACGACAATATTTACTCTTCATCAAGGAGGAAGTGTAAAGTAAGCCTTGGATGCTGCAAGACTTCACAGGATCATTGCACAAGCAATTCCGAACGTATCAGAATACCCTTCAGCGTTACTACAGGGTGTAAGGTTATTGGCTACGCTGTGGTAGGAGACTGCAGACAATCTGTTGTTGCCTTTGGCTACATAGGCCCTAACAAATTACCTCGATGTCATAATCACTTTATAGATAAGTACAAAATACGTATCATACGCACTGAGTAGCTTTATCATTGGAAACATCTGTTCATAGCAAGAGCGCGAATATTTTCTAATGGCTATGAACTATAGTATTTGCTAACTTTTATCATGAATCTGCATCAAAAAGAGTATCTGTCATGCACAACCTCGAGAGTTATCCCTTGTGAGACTTTGTGAGAGGTATAGCTCACAGTTTGATGTCCTATTCATTATTCTGCAATGAAGCTCAAGTCCTGCGTCCACATTATCATACGTTACTGTTCACTGTCACTTACTGAGCAAAGGGAGAATGAAAATACCACTTGGCGCTTCAGTCGTGTCTCCAATGTTGCATCCTGTTTCTACAGTAATGGGGAGTATACCAACTGTCCATCTGCAAAAAGAAACATCGTATTAACAAACATCAATCTGATTTATAAAAAAAAGAGGTAACACTGAGGGTAGCAGCCTCTTGAGCTTGCTGAGATTTAGTAAACACTCGAGAAGCTGATAAATAATGGAGACAGTGGTGGAGCTTGGAGGATAATCACAGCTTATGCACGATTATCTGACACTCATGGTTGATAAAGTGGGCAGGGTAGTAGCTTCTAAGGAGCATATATAAAACAGGCAAAATGTATGGGATTTTACGTTTAGGGTGTGATTGTTCGACAGAGTTAAATTGTCTTGTGGCTGCCGTCCAGCGTGGCATGTCACAGGACCCGAGTACAATGCTGGACCACCGGCGAGCAATATGCTTTTTCAGAATCATCATTCTGTCCTTTTTTGCAATATCAAAAGCGTAGTGACCAGCCTCACTCGCATGTAAGTAGCATTATGTGAACACTAAACCCTTACCACCTCTCAGACGCAAACTTACAAGCACCAATCGGTTGGGACTTCTTAACCCACTAAACTACCAGGCGTCATGTAGCTATATGATTACTATCCATCCTAGTAAGTAGTTTCCTGGGAAATAGGGAACTATTTGGCTTATTATTCAGTGTAGAGTCACCTGAAGGTAGCACTACATCGAGGGAGTGGATGGTGGGCACCCCACCTATCACAAAATTTTAATTGCATATTCAATTGAATATTAAACGTGCTATTAAATTTCGTAAAATCTTCACTATGTATATCACATACTCTGCTGTGAGGACTGTCATTAAAGGCAGGCTCACGCCCTCAGCCAATTAAGGATTACCAGAGGAGCAAAAGACCACATCCTATGCCAGCGTGGACCCAGTCACCTTCTCTGCTACATTCCTTCTGCACTGGTCCAGAGTCTGCTGGTCCAGTGTTAACATATCAGGTGTAACAGGATCGGGCGTTACCTTGCAGTCCATCAACTGATCATATGCTGTCAGGGGCACTGCCACCTGCTCCAAAGAATATCGCCGGAACTTTTGTCTCGGCAGTGTTGTATCAAAGCTCCATCCAGATTTCTGGAATCACAGTGCGTTTTTAGCAACTTAATCATATTTGGGTGTAGTAAATTGGAGGTAATCAGGTAGCTAGAGGAAAGTTAAAATGTTTGAGAGGAATCAGAAAATGTAATAAAATTAATTGAAAAGTTAAAAATTCATTATGAAACCAATGAAGTCGCCAAATGACAATACCAGGAAGTCTGGGGATAACAGATGGAGCCTGCTATTAAAAAAAAAAACATATACCCGGTAAGTAGTTTAAGGATTTGAATTTCATTAAATCAGGCTTTACTGATCTACCAGAAGACCCGCCGACATGTCGTAAAAATGACCCCGCTAATACCAATACACCAGTCCTGTATGAGACAGCCCTAGCATGTATTCAATATGGACGGTGGGTGTTAAGCGCCGAAGTGGTGACATGTAGATTGTAGGAGGGCGACTGGGCCTTGATAGCAGGCTGTGAAGCCTATGCCCAGAGTCGGACACATAAAAAAAAAAGAAAAAAAAAAGAAAAAAGTGATACGTCTTTTTCATTAGTCTCACGTTTCTAGAATTACACAAAACGGAGGGCCTACAAAATCACCGTTTCGTTGATTACTTCCAGACCAAGAAAGCACTCTTAAGCTGAATGAAATCGTCTGGCGATATGCAGATACAAAATTTAGTCACTATATTGTTTTGAAAGGTTGATATCTTCCATATAAAAACGTTTAGTAACTGCATATTCTCAGCCCTCTTTGCTTCTCTTCATATGTATCCAGGTAAAATAATAAAATAATATAAAAAAGTTCAGCAAACTTGGTGTAAATCCGGCCGTTAATAGCGACAGCAAACATTCGCCCACCAACCAGTCTCAGGGCTTAATATCGGACTTTGTCCTGTGTCTTCGATCTTTGACTCAACTCTAAATATCGAATTACTTCATTCCTGCCTAAATCTCATCCCTTCCATCAACGTTGGTTTAGACACAGAGTCATTTGCGTTGACTTTTCCAAATGACTTTGACCTTTGACCTTTCCCTGTGACCTTGTCCTTTGACTGATGGTTTTTAAATTGAAATTTTAATACTTTTTTTTCCTGAACCGCTCCACAGGTTTTAGTCTGCATCGGATAAAAATTGTTTAAGCTGACCTTGCCATATAATCTTGGCCTTTGATGCATTATTCCGAAAATGACAACTCCAGTATGAAATCTGACTAACCCTCAACTCATCCACCAAGTCGGATCCGAATCAGGTCAATACTGCTATAGCTATTATGTTCACACATGGACACACGGGCCGAACTTTGACCATCCCAATGACTTTGACCTTTAACAGATTGTTTAAAAATCGAATCCTTTTACAATTGCCTTATCTTCAGCTCTCTCACAAAGTTTTGTTTAAAAAGATTAAAATCTGTTTAAGCTGGCATTGTCTTGTGAATTTGACCTTTGAGATGGTACTCTAAAAAAAAAAAACAATTTTACCTCTTTGCTGAACCTCAACCCTTCTACCAAGTTTGGCTGGAATCAATTCAGAACTGTTTGAGTTATTTTGTTAACAGTCGCACACATGGCTGGGCTTCCTTGCTGTCACCTTCATTATCTATTCATTGCTCTCAGAACTGAGTTACTTCATTCTTACTTTACCTGTGCCCTCCATCCCTCCACAAAGTTTGGTTGGAGTTGGATAAAAATTGTTCAAGCTGATCTTGCTAGGCCAACGTTTGACCTGGGACTGTAACCTTGACCTTTATCTGTTTTTCTTAACAGCAGTAGATTTCCTGACTGCCGGACTTTAATATCTCCACGAAAATTGGTTAAACTCGGATGAAACTGAGTTATTTTGTAAGCACACACACACACACACACACACACACACACACACACACACACACACACACACACACATACACTCATACTGATCGAAATATAACATCTGCTCTTGCTTTGCGACGAAGGGTTTAAATGGAGGGAACAAAAAGAGTGAAAAATCGGCGCCTACATGTGGTTCCAGGGGCGTGTATTTGAGTTTGGCCTTGATCTTCGGCCAGCTGTTCTCAATATCTAATTACAGTAGCTCATTCTTTCCTGGCTCACAGTCATTACATCTTGGCTCACAGTCATTCCACGAAGTTACTGCTAAATCAGATTAAAACTGTTAGAGCTG
>JAGKTI010019237.1:0-17133 GCA_018397915.1 Birgus latro | reverse complement strand
ACTCAGTTCTTACACTTATCAACCCAACAAAATCTTCCTCAGGATTACCCACTAATGTTTAATAATGAACAGTTAGGTCCTGCATCATCCTTGAACATGCTAGGGGTTTCATTCTCTCAGGATTTGTCTTGGAAAGAACATATTACATCTCTTGTGAAATCTGCTTCCAAGAGATTAGGTGTGCTAAGCCGATTCCGTACTTTCTTTACCCCTGCACAGTTGTTGACCTTGTACACGGGTTTTATTCGCCCATGTATGGAGTACAACTCTCATGTGTGGGGAGGCTCCCCACATGCAGCTCTTCTCAATAGGGTGAAGTCAAAGGCTTTTCGTCTCATTAACTCTCATCCTCTTACTGATTCCCTTCAACCATTGTCTCTTCGCCGCACTGTTGCATCATTATCTCTCTTCTATCACTACTTCAATGGTCACTGTTCCTCTGAACTGTCTGCTTGCATCCCTCCACCTCTACGACGGGCACGTAGTACCCGTCTAGCTACAAACTCTCATCCCTTTTCTGTCCAACTCTCTAATGCAAGAGTTAACCGTTACTCCCAGTCTTTCATTTATGCAACTGGTCAACTCTGGAACTGTCTTCCTCTGTCTGTATTTCCTACTTCCTATGATCTCCAGTCTTTCAAACGCAGTGTGTCCAGGCATCTCGAATTGAACGGATCTTGAATTTGGCTCTCTTTTGTACTGCTTTTGCTTTTTCTTGGAAGGAACAGGATGCAGGTCCGTGGCCTTTGGTTCCTTCTTCCTTGCATAAAAAAAAAACTAAGATATCAAGTCATATCTGCCCTCCTTCCCTTATTTTGCATCCTTTATAAGATCTGGGGGAGACTGACCCCACCTAAAAATAATGGCAAAAATTTGTATATATTTAATGAGCGACATTATTAACCCTTTTGTGCACGATGAAATGTTAGGTGTCATATGGGTCTTTCCGTGTAAATGCACGATGATGACAAACGCGTCATAAAGGCCTAAAAAATTATGCCAAAAATACAGTTTTTGGCCGATCGGCGTCATTTTTGGCAGCTGCGTAGCTTACCCGGCTCTTGTCGAAAGTAATGAGTTGGCAACTCTGGGACCCACAACAGGCGACGAGCACTGCCAGGTGGATTAGCACCACACCAGCTCTCAGGGGAGAATGTAGCGTGTGGCTCTGTCCCTGTACATCCTCCTCTATTTCCCCCATCCTGGGCACGCACCATCAGCCACCATACCAGTAATGCCTGCTTCAACTTTTTGGGCAATATCGTGATTAGATTTGGTGTTTGCATTAGGGAAGTAGGTGTTTGTGATTTGTTCCTGGCTGTTGTCAGCTGTTGGCCCAATGAAGATTTCCTCCGTGTCCCTACAACAATCCTTCCTCTGTGCTGCACCAAATGTGAGTATTCAGCCAATGAAATAGTGACACTGATTCAGGTGAATATTTTGTGCAATAGCAAGTGAGCAAGGATATGATGAAATGTACAGCAGCTTTATGTTGGGGGAGGCGGAAAACTGCCTTACGACACGGCATAGTCATGAACGGAATAAATTGCCCAGGTGTATGTGAAATCATTGTTTTATGCTGCCATATGTGTGTTAGTGTTATTGTGCAATAAAAAGGAGTAGAGTGCAACAATTGTAAGTGATAAAATATTGGCCAGGGCATGAGTCACGTATGCCGTACTGTCACGGCATGCTGTTGCCATGACGGGGTGAAGATAGAGGAGGTTTAGGGATATTTTATTTTATTGTTATAAAACATTATTCCTTATGCTTCTTCTGTGGTATAAAGTACGATTGTTATAGTGATATGTTCAGCATATGCTTGTGTGGAACAATGCAAACACTGCAACTCATGCCTGGCAGAAAATATCATATGCGATACCTGAGCTATTGTACAGGTGACCTACAGAGCACGTTCATGTAGTATTGTTCTGAACTATAAGTGTGCGATAGATATCGTAATGTGTAATGAGGAAAGAGAAAGAGTGAAGCACGTGCTCGTAAGAAAAACATCGTCACCTAAACACGTGAGTGTAGCGCAAAGGTAGCGAAATGAAACGTGAACTATGTAACACCTGCATGTGCTTTTAGTGGTGAAATAGACTGTATTTCTGAAAAAATGATAGATTTTGTAATGTGTGAGACGGAAAGAGAAAGAGAGAAGGACGTGGTCATATGAAAGACGTGGTCATGTAAACACCTGACTTTAGCGGAAAGGTTGTGAAATCAAACGTAAACTAAGTAGCACCTGCATGTACTTTTAGTGGTCATGTATACTGAATATCTCAAAAAATGGTAGATTTTGTAATGTGGAAAGAGAAAGAGTGAACCACGTGCTCATAAGAAAGACGTCGTCTGCTTACACCTGACCTACCACAAAGGTTGTGAAATTCAACGTGAGAAACAGCACACCTGCATGTAGTTTTAGTGGTGAAAAATACTGAATTTCTCAAAAAATGATAGATTTTGTACTCTGTAATGTGGAAAGAGAAAGAGAAGCACATGGTCGTAAGAATGACGTCGTCACGTAAACACCTGAATTTAGCGGATAGGTAGCGAAATCAAACGTGAACTAAGTAACACCTGCATGTACTTTGAGTGGTGATATATACTGTGTTTCTCATAAATTGAAAGGTTTTGTTACCTGTACTGTGAAAAAAAAAATGAAAGTGACCCACGTGCTCCT
This sequence comes from Birgus latro, assembly GCA_018397915.1. Classification (NCBI taxonomy): domain Eukaryota; kingdom Metazoa; phylum Arthropoda; class Malacostraca; order Decapoda; family Coenobitidae; genus Birgus; species Birgus latro. The sequence goes on along the minus strand of JAGKTI010019237.1, from coordinate 14,447 downwards.
AGGAGAGACATAGCCTTGTACACCTAAGTAAGCTTGAATGTTGCGAATCCCAAGTGACATACGGACCACGTGCATGTACTTTTGTGGTGAATTGTTTCTCACACTACTAGATTTGGTTATGTCTAATGATGGAAAAATACAAAGAAAAAAATACGTAAACAGTGCAGCGTTTTCTCGTCAGGGAAGTCACGTGTCGTACACCTGAGTGAGCCGGAAATGCCACCGGACATACGGACCACGTGCATGTACTTTTGTGGTGAATTGTTTCTCACACACTGCTAGATTTGGTTATGTCTCATGAGGGAAAAATAAAAATAAAATAAAATATGCAAACGGCGCAGCGTTTTCTCGTCAGGGAAGTCACATGTCGTACACCTGAATAAGCCGGAAATGTCACCAGACATACTGACCACGTGCATGTACTTTTGTGGTGAAGTGTTCTCTGTGTTTCTCATAAGTAATTGCTTTGATTATGTCTCATGTGAACAGAAAATCCAATAAATAGTATTGCGTGTTTTCGTAATGGAATGTCATGTCCTACATATGTAGGACTTACCGCGAAGGTAGCGAAATGCTACGTGACGTACGGGCCATTTGCATGAACCTCAGTCGTGAATTGTTTCTCATACACTGATAAATTTGGTAATATCTCATGGGAAAAAAAATATGTAAACAGTGCAGCGTGTCCTCATAAGGGAAATCACATGTCATATACCTGACTTACCGCGAAGGTAGCGAAATGCTACGTGACGTATGGGCCACGTGCATGAATCTCAGTGGTGAATTGTTTCTCATACACTGATAAATTTGGTAATGTCTCATAGAAAAAAAAATGCAAACATCATGAAAACAGCGCACCTCGGCCTCCTTACAAATTCGTAGGTGCTAGACAGGTAGTGCTACCTTCACGCCAACTCAGGTGTATGACACGTTATTTCCCTTACGAGGACACGCTGCACTGTTTATTTATTTATTTTTTGGTATGCACGTGGCCTGTACGTCACGTAGCATTTCGCTACCTTCGCGGTAAGTCACGTGTACGACACGTTATTTCCCTTACGAGGACACACTGCACTGTTTTTATTTATTTACTTTTTTTTTGGCACGTGGCCCGTATGTCACGTAGGTGGCCCCAACCTCTGCGGTAAGTCAGATGTGGCAGATGATGCTTTTCAAGGACATACACGTATATCCTGATTCCTTGCATTGTGCCAGTGTTGATGAAAGTTAATGGCTGGCTGTGAATACAATATCTTGATTGCTTTCTTTCAGCTCACAACCCTAGGCACAGCATATCTTTCCCCAGTTGGCTTGCAACGAAGAAATTCTTTTACCAAGCAAAAATGAAACGGGGGTTGGCACCAGAAGAGCGGACAAGACTCCTTGAGGAGATACAATCGGAGAGTGACAGTGAGAGCGACTGTTCAGGGGTGGAGGGGGAGTTGACACCCCCCTGCCTGAAAGTGGAGCTTCCCCGCCGCCTTCCACCACGGGAGACATCACCATCACCAGTAGCTGGCACCACTGCAGCACCCTCCCCACCTGTAGGACATCCCGGTCCCACTGCTGTCTTCATCGCCTCTCCATCTCCAGGTCCCTCTGCTCCCTTGGCTGAGCCAATGTCACCGGAAGATGGGGCATCGTATGTGAGGATGGCTCCTCCACCTGCATCTGCTGTGCAGGATGCTACGGTGACATCCTTGCCGGCCAGGCGAAGGAGAATGGTGTCCCCGGAGCCCTCTGTCTCGTCCTCGTCCTCGTCCAAGCCGTTCCCTCCTAGACAAGGGTGTCGTGGTCCACTGCCTCATTCGAAAGCTAATAAAATTCTCTTTCTATTGATGGTATAACATGTTGAGATAGGTTAGTATACATTGGAGTTATGATGTTGGGAAGTGAGATGGATGTTCCCTAATGTTTATTCACAGTGCCCTTACGTACGTACAGTGTGTTTTTGTTTTTGTTTTTTTCTTGCTTATCGTGTAGAACAAACATCAACAAATAGGAATATGTAGGTTATGTGACAAAATATATAAGTTTGGGTGGTGAAAATAACACGAGAATACACGANNNCAAGGTAAAAAATACTATTGTATCCATTGGGATCCATTATGTATCCAATGCTGAGGCTCTACACACTAAAGACTGGACGACCCTGATACACAATGTTAGGTTTCCGACGAGATGACTCTCTTTCATCAGACGGCAGAATGCTTGTGGTGTTAGCTAAAAGGGACAACGACAGAGGGGGCAGTTGGCTACATCCTTGACTACAGACCTGAGGTACCGTGTTACTTCACTGTGACTGATTTGTGAATCGCCGAGGAAAGGTGGACGAATGTTTTCCTTGTTTCCAAAATGTTTGAATAAAGTCGACTGCTGAGATCCGTTGCCTAGTTCCAAGATGTCTTGAAGTGGATTAATTATGGTGAGCCTGCCTGTGCTATGAAGCTGGATAGTCAGCTGAACTGATCTATCATTATTATTTTGGTTTCCAGGCTGCTAGAAGTATGGGTAATTTTTAATCATGCCTTGATGCGAAGCTTTGGCTTGAAGATGTTGTTTCCATGCGGGACAATGGAATGTCATAGTGTATATAGTACTTGCTCTGCTTCCCACGTGTTATAGCCATAATGGGTTTTTAGCTCTGCTGGTAGTGCTTTCTCCGTTATTAGATGCAGTAGTTGGAAATGAACTGTTATGCTCGAAATCAGAGGAGCCGAACTGAGGTCTCTAATGGACTTAGGACACTATGATGCCTCATCCAATATCATTCACTAATCCGTTATCCCTTTGGAGGATCAGAGAGACTGGACTTGGTTCGGCTATGGAATATAGGGTAACTGAACAGGATTAGTGTAGAGCAGGAACAGGAGGAAGAGAAATAAAGGGGAAGATGGAAGAGACAAATAGGTTGAGTGGTCATTTCTGGTCAATATTATTTTGTAAAGTCAGATCCCATTGAAAAATATTGATAATCTTAGCAAAAGTATCAGCCTTATTCTTAAAAAAAAAAAAAAAATCATTGCACAAAATATTCCTTCCATTCAAGGAAATTTTCTCTTACTATTATGCCAAAAGATTTCCCTGGATAGTAAGAGAATAGAGAAATTTGAACTTGGAGGCCTGCTGAGATTAAAATAAATAAATAAATAAATAGAAACTACATTCTGGTATATGGGATGTCGGATCGTTAGATCTGTAAACTCATACATGTATGTTCATGCCATTCTCCTGATGTACAAAACCACAAAGAATTTAGAGGTCTGTACTCACTGGCTCAACATTTAATATGATTTTACTGATGATCTGCATTCAGTCATAAATTCCAGTCCAGTTCAGACTACAGCGGTGTAAAACACCCATCTAAGGACATGTTTGATAAATAATATCATTGCAAGAATGGCCTTATCTTCAGTCTTGATATTCTTGCAATATAGTAATCACATTTTTATTTCTCTTCCCTCTTCTACTTGCATGTCAGCGTTCGTTTCTATTCCATATTGGATGACATATTGTGACCATGATTAGATTTTCCTTTTCGTGGCAAATCTGCATGCAGAATTGTCGCAGCGCTGCCTGGTGCCGAAATGATATTTATCTCGGGAATATTATCCTCCCGTATTCAATACTGTGGTAGCGTGAATCATTCAGACACTGGCAACGCGCGACTTGAGTCTTCACTATACACCACTATACACATGTACTTAGAACTGGGAACTGGAAGAAGTGAAAAAATGGTATGGCTTTTCTAGGCTTTAATTATAAAAAAGTATTCACAAGTTATTTACACACATAGAAATCATGAGGTATTTTCCCACCTCATTTCACTTCATATAAAGTTCCGTGCTAGAAACCGCACTAAAACATCTACACTCAGTTCACTTTATTACTAATACTATATTAATTAATCAAAGCTCATAAAAGTTCTGTGCTTTAAAAGCAATCTTATATATTTAATCCTATAATAATTACTAGTGTTGTTATAAGTAAAGCACTCTCTTTATTTACTTATATATATATATAAAGTTACACTATTACATAGTACAAGAAAAACACATTTAAACATTTAAAGTCTTTTCTCCTTCCATTTCTAACTAGGAGTCCTTTTTACCAGTCTCAGACGACAGACAAATATAATAGCACTGTTCACAAGTTGTACCCGCGATTCCAATAAGCTTGTACTTTTAACTCACTGTTAACAGAAGTGCTTTTATGTTGCCCCTGGAACTTTTACTCTCAGCTACACAGCGACGTCCCTCGCGACGTGTCTCCGCCCCAGGCCACATCAAGCTGCGTCCTCCCGTCACGGCGTCACCCAGAGCTCTAGCTAGCTCCAAGTCTCAACTGAACTCTGTACCCTATCCTGGCCTCAAGGGTTGCCGATGTTCACCAGCAGGTCACATGGTTGCGAGGTGGGTGATGGCCTCACCCATTCATCCGCCGCCCTCATCCACACGTCACCCGCGTGTCATCCACCGTAGAGGCCCTAGCAAAACGTTGTGTCAGCTTGCGTTCCCACGGCGCAAACTCCATAGTCAGCATGTGTTCTCACGCCCTGAACTGCAGAGTCAGCACTTGTCTGCATAAACACCTAACCAACACCACCATCACTCCTCTTACTCTCTCTCCTCCTGCTCTCAGCTTGCTTTTACTTTTATCTCTCTCTCTCAACCTCCCTTCCTTACTCCACCTCCCAATAATTACTGTCCGCAGCTATACATAGAGTCGACATCGAATTCCCTACTCTTTCTCTTCTGTCCGTGTTTCACTCTAAACTCACATCCAGCAGATGTACTCGTCTCCACACCTGTTACAGCTGTGTGTCTGCTTGCATCTGCCTGAGGGGAGGATGAAATCACACGTCCTCGTCGTGAGTAGAGCATGGCGGGGTTCCGTACACATCGACGTCTGAGTATGCACTCAAGTCTGCAACATGTACACCCACAGCCATTAGTGTAACACTTATAAAGGATATATGCGGACAGGAGAACTAGAAAGAGAGCTATTCCAGCATGGACATAGTACCAGAAAATGTGGAGGATCCGAAGGGTTTGAGAGGTTCAGTCAACTGCAACTGACTTTGATATTTAAGGAGATCATCCAGAAACAGAGGAGTAATGCTAAGGTTAGGTCCTAAAGTGGGTAAGTCCTTGATAGACGGATCCCAAAGGTTCACAGATCACCAGGTCCTGGTGGTCCCTGCAACTGGTGAAATCTTGAAACAGCAAATAATGGAGGCTGTCTTCTGTGAAAGCAAAGAAGCTATACTGGTGAAGTATTCTCACGTAGGCCTCCGTAGCAGGCACACTGTAAGGAAGTGAGGTGATCCTAAAGATGTCAAATACATCAGAAGGGTCACCCAACACCGGTATTAGTAAGTAAAAGCACATCTGACATGTAACCTCGAGGTACAACTTTGATGATGTCACAGTACAGTGCTTGATATTCTGGCCTCGCTGGGAAAAGTAGACCCGGCTCTTTGAGTGAGATATTCCCCAATAATTCCAACCAGATTTCGTTAGGGACAATATCAAAACTCAGCCTAGCCTGAAGCATTTCTTGTATGCCCAGCTTAATTCTAAAATGATCAGCTATGATGTCAGACAGGGCGAGTTGAAGGTTAAACAAAGCCTCATACATCTTTACTTCATTCTCCAACTCTAAGGTCTTCAATGAATACAATCGTATGATACTGTAAGAAATATTTGCAGCCTTCTGTATCTTCAACAGTGCTGCCTGCATATGTGACACATTCCTTATTGTACTATTCAATACCTTGGAATGAACATGTAATACTGACCTCTCCTTCTCTGACATCGTCTCAAGGCTCTCTAATCTAGCATGAATGTCATCAACCTGTTGTTGAGTAGCTGTTCCAAACAAAACATTGGCAAACTGCCCCAATATGTCGATCGCACCCCTCCTGGAGCGACGACTCCATGGATGATCTGACATGAGATAGTCTATGTAATTGCTCAAATCCTGATAGCGAGCATCTATTTCAATTTGAAATGCATGCACAGTGTTCCGTAATGAAGCAACTAGAGAGCTGCCATTATCCATGTGGCCTATATTCCACAATATGGCATAACTCAAATCGCGAGCAACATGTAAAGGTTGGAACAACTCCTCCTTATTAAGTACAAATGGAACTACATAGTTATTTCCTGTGATCATCAAACGACCGGCAGGTGAAAACACCAATCCCAAGTTGGCAGTTGTCTCCTCTTGTGGTCCTATCGATTCCAATTGGGATGGACTCACCCAAACCCAAGCAATCATCTGCAAGAGATTTGTAAAACTATAACCACAAGTTCACCTGACTATCATTTATTCACTTAGTAAAAACTACATGTCTCCTGTGTTGTCCTCAGTCACTTCAGTCTGTGTTTCAGTCACACCAGGTGCCTCCGCTTGTGCAGTCTGATATTCAATAGGTCTATCCATACACAACGGGTAGTCTGGGACACTAGAATGTGACCGCAGACTGTATCTACAAGGTGGCGGAGTGTGAGGTGTGGTGTGGTGTGGAGGTGAGGGAGTGGTGGCTGGCCTTGACTCAGTGGCGGCTGGCCGCAAACCCGCCGAGTTGCCAGTTACACCATTACCTGTAGCCTGACTTACTTGTGGAGGAGGCAAACTGAAGTCAATTACAGGCCCTGGGATACATTCTTCCTCATTTATTTCCTCATCTGCACTTTCCCCTTCATCCCCAGTCTCTCCACCTTCATGAATAGGATAAGCCATTCTTGCATTACGATTTTGCTTCTTCGTAATACACTCCTCCTTGACCACCTTCATCCTGTCAGTGTGTAAAGTGGTTACTTTCCCCCCTTGTATAGGACGAACCTTGATAACAACATCATTTACCCGATCAACTACACGATTGGGTCCTGAAAACAAAGGTTGCAATTTCCTTGCCACCCCCCTGGCAGGAACAGTCTTCACATAGACACGGTCCCCTACCATAAGTGGTTTCATTATACATTGCTTCGCCCTTCTGTTCTCGTTCTCTGTGCTCGCACGATCGAGAAAGTCCTGGCATCTTTCGAAAACCTTTGTTGCCATGGTGGCAAATAAATTAGGTATCTCCTCAAGGTTGTACTTCAAAGATGGGTCCTGCACTACATGATAAGGCATCTGTGGGTCCTTGAGAAACAGCAAGAAGTAAGGAGAATCACGGATAGTCCGATTATATCCAGAGTTATAAGCCATCATAGCAACTGGTACCATTCTATGCCAGTGATTAGCGTTCTGATCTACCATAGTTCGTATTATTTGAATGATGGTGCCATTTGCCCTCTCCACCAATCCATTAGAGGATGGGTGATAAGGAGAAATGTTCACATGTTTCATATGCAACAAACGTGCCAATTCCTGAAACACCTTGTTAACAAATTCAGTTCCCCGATCAGTGACTAATTGTTGTGGAGTTCCGTAAACACAAATGACTCGTTCCACAAACACTCTAGCCACCTCTTCGGCAGACTTAAACTTTAATGGTTCAGCGATGAGATATCGAGTCATCGTGTAATGCCTTTTTTCTTGCATATGATATAAATAGTATAAGAGTAATATAAGTTAGTATAAGTATAGTGTAAGTATATAATGTATGTAATTTACGTTAGGTTATGTACATGATAAGTGTGAATTCTGGACCGTGTTAAGATGTTGTAAAGTATGTGAAGTGGACTTTGTAATTCATTTTTTGGGGGGCTTGATTTTAGTTAAAGGGTAGTAGGGAAGCAAATGGACGAGTGGACGTGCAAATTCACGTCTGGTTTCGATAAAGTGGCGTAGAAAGTTATTTTGAAAATTAAATTAGCGATGAGTCATATTTATACCGGGAATTCAGAATTTTGTAGTTGAGCTTGTGTTTGTCGTTTTGTTGTACTAAATAATGTTGTCTAAGAACTTAAGTAAAGCCTGACTATTGATTATTGTCATAGTTAACCGCGAAACTAATTTATTTGCCACAGACCTCAGTTGTTGGTTAGCGCCGCGTGCGACACAAAGAGAAACTGTATCAATGCGTGATTTTAGGCATCATTGTAGATTGTTGGACCTATGTTATTACCACAAAATTTAAATTATCATAAGTCATTTTTTATAATTAGAGTAAGGCCTAAGCTCCTTGTTGCAAATTCTTGTGCTATGATATAACATGTAGACTGTAACGTGATTGTTTGAAGTCAGTACCGGGTAGTGAAAACGTAGCGGGTGTTAGGGGGTGCAGCTTGCTTTCTGCACACTAGGCATCACTCTCGAGTTAAACATCGTTGTGGGTGGACGTTGCAGGTAATGTTCCTGAGTCATTCACAGTATTTCTCCCTTATACGTCATCATAATTAGTTGTTGTTCTAACTATATTTAAAGGAAGTTGTCTGATAATATTGTCAATGCCTTATGACACTCGAGTTAAACATCATTGTGGGTGGACGTTGCAGATAAGTTGTGTCGTCAAGCGGAGCTGGGTCATGGAGTCCAGTGCACAGCTAGTGCGTCGAGTCTCACAGCATCTAGTGCCCAAAAGCCCTTACACTTTTTTCCACTTAGTCCCTTTTCAATTCACAGTGCCGTCAAAGTCGATTGGTCCACTTTAGTAGGCTTATTATTCATGTAGTGTAAAATTTTGGTTATAAGTGCGTGAGAAGCGGAGTGGTGTAATACTTCGTTTTGCAGAGCGCTATGTATGCTGAGATTGCTTTGTGTATTATTCTGGTCTTATGATTATTTACCTAGATATGTTAAGTGGTGCAAACCCAGGTAAAATAGGGATGATTTCTTTAAAATTAGAGTAAACTGTGTAACACGTTGTAAACTGGGTATCACTACGAGTCCTTATGAGACCGTGGTTTATGGGAGTTTCCCCTGTTGATGTAGTTTTCTATGACACAGTCGGGTTGAGCGAACTCTCATGTACTGTGTTAGGTGAGTCAGGTGATCTAAAAACTGTGTAGAATAGAACTTCCATTCTCTCAGCTATTCTGGTGTATCAGAGACAATTGCTTTACTAAGTTCCAGTAATTAACTCTTGTTCGTTATTCTATTCATTCTGTGTAATTTAAGGTAAACAATACAGATAAGTATACTTTATCAGAATGTGTTTGGTATAAATCCTCTGGGAAGTATACATAAGACCAAGTGGCCCGCAAGGCATGTTTCATCTATAAGATCCACGCTCTCATACATTATACTCACGCTACCCTGTTATTGCCATAGGCCTTTTGTCCCTTTTACCATCGTACGGGACTAATATCATTAATACTTTTTTTTTCCCTGCAACTGCTGGGTGGTGGCAGCATACCTAATTACTTTAAATATTTAACGAGGCCTTCTTAATATCCTGGCAGTAACAGAAAACACTGAATTATTAATTTATCTTAATTTCAAGAGTAACAAAATTCTATTCTTACACTGGCGGCAAACGCGGTGTGATTATTCAAATTCTCAAGGGTGCTAAAATTTTGAGCACTACACTGGTGGCAGCGGTGGGATTGGATGAATATAGGTGGAATATTAGAAGTAAATAATTCATATGTTGTAACATGCTAGAGGCCCACTTGATCTTATTTAGAACCCCTGGGAGGTAAAATTTTCCAAGTATCAACCGGAAATTGATCGGTAAATTCCCACAGTTAAAGTATAAGTATTTTTGCAGAATGTTCAGAGTATCTTTAGCTGGTCATAGCCAGATACCTCAGACATTGGATATTGATTCGGACATGGAATTGACAGTGTACTGGGCCCCTGGAGCCAAAGCCAGTTCTTTTTTCTTTGATGAACGAGTCAGTGGAGTACTCGAGTGGCAACATGATCAGTGTATTCTCTGGATAGGTAGTAATGATATAAGCTGGCATACGACTCCTGGTCAAATAGCACATGATATTGGTCAAATAGTAGAAGTCATAGAGAGTAATTGTGGAGCAGAGGTTCGTATGTGTTTGGTGGAACCCCGAATTTACCAGGGAGACACCCCAATCTCCACTGAGGATTACAGAACCTTTCAAAATGCGATCAATCGGAAACTGAAGCGTAGGGCAAAGCAAAGGGTAATTCAGTTTAATACTGCCTTCTATGCGAGTTCGCTATCAGATGGAGTACATTGGTCAGGAGAGGCCAAGAGCAAGGTGAAGAATAAGCTGGTGTCAGTGATAAGAGGATATCTGACCTATTAAATTATATAGCTAATAGTAGCATTCCTTCGGTTTCACCATGAGTTGGCAGGGTGTGGAAATTAAGATTGAGGACGAGGAGTATGAACAGACAGAGGCGCAGCAGTCATTCCCGAAATTTGCCTGTCCTCAGACTTCAGGTTGTATTCAAACAATGATGTGTAACGTAAATCCCCTAAAGCCACGTGATATTCCAGTACTAGAACTGAGTCAATTACAGAGTATTGATGCGGCAGCTCGCCTGGAAATGTTCTTTGAAGCAGTAGAGCAGTGTAGCCAAGATGATGCAAGGGGTTTACAAATTGCGAAGAGTCGAGTGAGCACAGTTAGCAGTGTTCATACACGACGTCCAGATTAAGAGACGAGTAACTACGTGGCTGACATTTAAGGCGATCCTTAGGTTGGAATTTGCTGTTGAAGTAACTATCGATCGGGCATGGCAGGAATTGGATTCAGCGTGCTACAATTGGGTAGAATCACCTCATTCTTTTACGCATCGCTATATATGTAAACATGCGGCCGTTGAGCACAAATTTCCTGGTGAAGGGTTCCCTAACCGAGATAAAACAATCAAGCGTAAGTTGTGGTATGGATTGCCTCTTCCATCAAGGAGTAAGTTAGAAGCTTTTCTGGATGATGAATACCCACTAAAGATCATGGATAGAGTCGAGAATGAACGCCAATTGTTGGAAGCAAGTCAGGCCTCTCAAGTAAATATGTTACCTCCTGAAAGAAACATGAAAGATAGGGTGTTAGACAACCAGCTATCATCGTCTACATCACTGAAACAGAGTAACTTTTCGAATCCAGACGGACCGGAAGAAGTAGTAAAAGATCTAAAGCGTCAGATCCGTGAGCTTAAGTCAAGCCTGGCACAAGCAGTCAAGGGTCGGCCTAATAACCCTAAAGTATACAGTGATAAATACTGTGCTCATTGTCGAGCTTTTTCTCACAATCTCAGAGATTGTTGGCATAAACCCCCTCCTGGACACTGTTTTGATTGTCGCAGACCTGGATGTCGGCGAGGGGAGCGCGGGTGTCCTGGGCGTGGTCCCGACACCACGGCTCAAAGCGTCTCGCCGGTAGTAAGTCGGGAACCGGCTCAGCAGATATGACTAGCCGGCGGTCAAACATCTCCCACTATCAGTGTCCTAACAAATGGGAAGATGTTAGAAGCTGTCGTGGACACCGGCAATAGTTATACTTTGATCAAGGAGTCTGCATTTAAACGAATCGGAGGAGAACTGAACACACGATATGCGACGTAATCCACCGTGCTTACAAGGTATCACAGGCGCACCTCTGAGAATTCTAGGGATGTTGCGAGCTGAAATAGCTGTCGGTGATGAGAAAGTGCACAAGCAATGGATCCCGGTAGTACCAAACTCTTATCTTAGTTCAGATATTCTCCTGGGATGTGATGTGTTGAGCCAAGCTACACTCATGTGGGATGGAGTGAAGAGAGTTATGATGTGGGGTGGTGCACCTTATGTAGTAAATCCTATCCGTCAACAGAAGAACAAGGTGAGGAGAGTCAAAGATGAGCATGTTGCAGTGTCTAAGCCGAAACAAACCTTCTCACAGATTAATCTCCTTTCGTCGTTTCAGTTGGATCCTTACCAAACTAAATTCGTGTCTGTATCTGTGAAAGTGGAACCAGAAACCAATCTTATCGTCTATCCACAGTCTAGAATGAGTCATAATAGTCACCCTTATTTGGTCCAAGTAAACGAATCAAGCAACATTTAAGTTCCACTGATTAACCCCACTAAAAAGGCGAAAGTGTTACAAAAAGGAACTATGAGAAAGTGACTAGCCCAATCCCTGACAAAGTTAACATCACTAAAATACGTAATGACCTTTTACCTGAGAATGATCACATTGAGCAGAAAGGTACTCGTAGTCAGAAACTGAAAGCTTTGATTGATGTACAGAACTGGCAACAACTCACAGAAGGCCAGCGTAAAGAACTTACTGAACTAATTTTGAAGTATGACCCTCTATTCATCCTAGATCAAGGAGAATTAGGTCTGATCATGGGTCCTCCAGCTCATATTAAAGTCGAAAATCCTCAGCCCAGTCGAGGCCCAATGTATCGCTATCCTGTGCAGGCTAAACAAATTATCACTGATATGTTGAAGGATATGGAGGATCGAGAGATCATTGAAAGATCCACAGCAGCCTGGTTATCACCTATTGTTTTGGTCAATAAATCCGATGGGAGTAAAAGAATGTGCCTCGATTACCGCCATGTTAACCGGCTTCTCGCAGCCGATGTCTATCCACTTCCGCGGCTAGATGAATTAGTAGACCAAGCCGCTGGACATCAATATTACGTCACTTTGGACATGCGTGAGGCATATTTTCAGATTCTGTTAGATGAGGAGAGTCAAGATCTGACTACTTTCAGCGATGGAGTGGCTCTCTATCGTTTTCGTCGTCTTCCCTTTGGACTTAACTGTTCTCCAGCCATCTTCTCACGTCAAATGGTCAATTTGCTAACACCTCTTTTACAGAAAGGTTGGGTGAAAAATTATCTAGATGACTTGATCTTATGGGCCCCAAGTTTTCCTACTTTATTGGATCGGTTAAGACAACTTTTTGAACTGCTTGCTAGTAATGGTGTAAAGCTAAATCTAAGTAAGTGTGAATTTGGATGTAAAGTGGTAACTTTCCTAGGACACCGGATTTCGGCAGAAGGTAGTAAACCTGATCCAAGGAATATAGAGGCCATAGTTAAAATGAAGCCACCCACCACTGTGAAAGAAGTAAGACGATTTCTCGGTATGTGCAGTTTCTATAGGAAACATGTACCATCATTCGCACGCGTAGCTACACCACTCACTAACTTGAGAAAATCACGAACCACTTTCCTCTGGACGGGCGAATGTCAAAAAGCCTTTGAACATTTGAAATCTTGCCTTACTAATGCCCCTGTTCTGGTTGGAGCTAAAGTAGATCAGCCATTTATTCTTACTACGGATGCAAGTAACACCCCTGTCGGGGGAGTTCTTAGTTAAGTACAAGCTGATGGTGCTAATAAGCCAATCGGATATTTCTCAAAAAAACTAATCCCTTGCGAGTCTCGCTATTCAGCCATCGATAAAGAGGCTCTAGCAATAGTTCTTGCATGCCGAAATTATCACCATTATTTATGGGGTACGCGGTTCACAGTGGTCACGGATCACCAACCACTGACCAGTATTTTCAAGCGCAGGACTAAATCTCCAAGAATGAACCGTTGGATTCTGGAAATGAGAGAGTACAATTATGATATTCAGTATCTCAAAGGTAAAGATAATTTTGTTGCGGATCAGTTATCTCGCCCAGTTCGAGTGGTAGTCTGATCGCCTGAAGCCACCTGGCTTGGGTTGAACCGAGAACAGATGAGAGATCGCCAGAGAGTAGAACCAGTTTGGGCAGAACTTGCGCAGCATTTAGAAGGTAGTAGGCTTCCCACCAAAAGACTGCCAAAGAACACTTTAAATCAGTTTGCCCTGGTAGAAGAAATATTGTATTATGTATGTGTAAAGGCAGACGGTAGTCTTCATTATAGTCTCATAGTTCCTCGAACGTTAGTAGTTCAAGCATTGCAACACGCCCACGAATTGACAGGACACCTAGGGCAGAAGAAAACTATTAAGAAAGTGGAAGAACTGTATTATTGGCAAAACTTAAAAGTTGAAGTGTCTGATTATGTTAAAAAGTGTGTAACTTGTCAAAGGTTTAAGCGGAACACTGGATTGCAGCAACATTGGAAAGAATTGCCCCCAGTGAGTAAACCACTGGAGAGGATTGGTATAGACCTCACAGACATGGTTGCTGGAACCCAGGGTTATCGATATGTGCTTACTGTAGTGGACCATTATAGTCGTTTTGTCAGGTTTTTCCCCCTTACAAGTAAACAGACCACACAAATCACAGACAAGCTAGGGCAGTATGTGGCAGATTATGGCACTCCCCGAGGAATTGTCCTGGATAATGGAGGAGAGTTCACCAGTCAAGAGTTCCAGCAATTTTGCCAGCGACATCAAATCACGTTGTATAATGCGATCCCTTATCATCCCCAAGGAAACGGAGTGACAGAGAGATGCACAGGACCCTGAAATCCGTCCTCTCTGCTTTATGTCAGGGCCACCCTCTACGATGGCCCCAGTTGCTCCAGTCGTGTCAAATCGCCGTGAACCAGGCGGTGCATACTTCAATGGGTCAGCAGCCGTACTTTGCCTTCTTTTCTCGCCACCCTCCCAGACTAGTCAGTGCGTCATTACC
>JAGKTI010019236.1:0-17134 GCA_018397915.1 Birgus latro | reverse complement strand
ATCTCGAATCAACTTTCTTCGCCTCTTTATCAAAAACAGTCATGAATATGCGCGTCCAACCCACTCCACACGGTCTTACATGTTAACAATATTACTCCCCTGCTACACTTTAACTAAGATCAAACCCAAAAAATGAATTACAAGGTCCACTTCCCATACACTGCATCGATTTAAACAGGGTCCAGAACTACACTTAAACCATACATAAACTAACATAAATTACACATATAATACACTTACACTATACTTATACTAACTTATATTACTCTTATACTACCTATATTATACTCATATTACATTCAAAAATTACAGCATTACAAATATTTGCTGTAACAAGTATAATGTAATTACAAGTCATATGTACATGCACCATTGTTTCTTTCATGAAACATAAGTATAAAGTTTAATGCTGAAAACATTCCTTTGCGCTTATCTGTATAACAGAAAAAACCTGATGTAACAATGTTGCTCCTGATATGAGAACTGTTAATATCTTGTATATGAAATATATTTTAAACTATCACCATAATATAAAAATTATACAATTGTTTAACAGTCTGAATACATATGAAGATAATACTGTACTGCCACACAGAAGCAAAAGATATTTTGAAGCATTAGTATTTGTACATTCTCAGTTTGGCAACTATACTTTCCAAGCATGGAATGTCTGGAAGTATCTGTAATCAACATTTTGAAAATTTCCAGTCAAATAAGGATCTAGTAGTTGATAAATTTATTCTGGGTTCTTTATTTTGCTAAAAGGCAGAAGCTATCAAGAGGAGATTAAGGGGAAAGCCTTTCATTACAAATCTCGATGATGTGATAAATGATGTAAAATGATTTAGTTGTTGTTACAAACATGAAATTCTAGTATGAATCATAATCTTTTATCACAATGATACCTGCTATTTTGATATATTCAACATGGCTGAGGAATGGTATTTTCTTTTAAGGCATTCTTTTTTCCATACACCAGCTTGTTAGGTAGAAATAGCAAAACTGCTGGCACCAATTTATTATAGATTTTAACAACTATATTGCAACCCACATTGAAATATCAAGATGCCTGATATATACAGAGCATTTGCATGGACGCCAGCAGATTGTCCATGCCTAAAAACTTCAGTTTAGACCCAAGATCATCTCTGTATCACTCCAGAAAGACAAATTGTATAAAGTGTTATAATGCTTTGTCCGCCATTTTGAAAATCCAAGATGGCCGACCCTTTTAGACATTCTTAATGGGCATCAATGATTAGAGAATACTCGAAAACATAGGTTTAGTGACCAGGGTCATATTTCTACCTGCTAAGAAGTAAAGTTATGGGCCCTGATCTGTTTAGGGGGTGGCCATTTTAAAATGGCCGATTACTCATAAAAAGCTACTCATCTGCGACTGCTATCATATCAAGTTATATTCAAGGACATAAAGGAACTCAAAAATATCACTTAGAATTTGCCCCACCAGATGGTACCAAAATCGACCCAGGCTCTTGGACTAACTGTTTTCAAATACACTTGGCGTTCTGCCTTATCATCAGTCATATCAAGAAATCAGCCTGAATCACATTAAAACTTGCTAAGTTTGATCGTGCTAGGTCAAAATTTGATCTAAGCCCCGTGACCTTGATCTCTGACCTACTGTTCTAATTTTGTGTCATTCCATCATGTTTGAGTAACATCGGATGAAAAGTCTCTCTCTCTCTCTCTCTCTCTCTCTCTCTCACTCACACACACACACACACACACACACACAGTACAATAAACTGCCTCCTTTATGAGCCTGGACGTAAAGTTTCTTCCTTCCAATGGAAGGGTTTAGTCATCAATATGTTACATATAGAGCAAGATTTTCAACATTATTATGATAATAATCAATAATAGTCTATGACTACAACTCTGGTGATAATTTTCATGACATTATCATCCTGATAGCCAGTATTTAATGGCGTTGGTATAATCAAGAAATATGATCAAGTATGTCGCTTACCTCAATCCCCATCCAAATGTTGCCATGAATGAGATGGGCTTTTTGCCGATGTGGTAGGGAGTGCGACCACGTTCATCAGTGTACAGGGACTCAATGATAATAGTGATATGATTCTCCATTGTGACTAGTGTGTAGCCTCCTCTAGACACCTTCTCTATGCCATCTTCATAGTTGGTATACTGAGAATAAGAGACAGTTTCATAATCAGAAAAATG
Source organism: Birgus latro (assembly GCA_018397915.1). Taxonomy (NCBI): domain Eukaryota; kingdom Metazoa; phylum Arthropoda; class Malacostraca; order Decapoda; family Coenobitidae; genus Birgus; species Birgus latro. The sequence continues at coordinate 14,926 of JAGKTI010019236.1, read as the reverse complement.
TACACGTATCCTTATACTGAAACTGCATGTACTGAAGACACAAATGTTTCGGCCTGGAAGAAGATAGTTCAGACAGGAAGCATGATGACATAATGGATGAGAAATGGAGAAATAATAAAACGTGCAGTATGTGATATGGATACCATCCTTTTTTAGTTATTTTTCATGACAATACAGTAATCTCTTTAATATCCAGGCGTCCAGTACCCGGACATCCCAATGTCCCGACACTTTGGGCTTGGGCGTTCGCAACCCTAAATGGCCAAAAAATGTAAAAAAGCAAAATAATAATAATAATAATAATATATTTGAATTTTTTTCAACCGTAATTTGAACTTGGAGCACGGTGCCGAACAGCTGTGTTTACGTGTGCTTCCTGCTCCCCAAGCTCCCCTCCCCAGATTCTGCTGCATTGCCATCGTGAATAGACGATCGTCAGAATCGGTGCCGCTCGTGCTCGTTTTTGTTTAAACAGTTATAAATAACAGTGCTAAGGATTAAGTGCAGTACAACAATGGATTATTGTACGTGCATCAAGAGCATTTTCACCACTGTCAGAGCCTTAGAGGAGGTGGGGTAATATTGTAACAGCCACCATGGATGTGTTGTAAGTATTGTGTCAACTGCTAAATATTTTCCATACTCACCTCTAATTCCTCATTCTCTGGTTCCATTTCGTTTATTTCATGCTTTGTGCCCCTTATTTGTGTGAATAAGGTCTTAAAAAGGTGCTGTTCATGTCTGGTAGGGAGTTACAGTGCTGTCAACTGTTAAATATTTTCCATACTCACCTTTAATTCCTCATTCTCTGGTTCCTTTTCAATTACTTCATGCTTTGTGTCTCTTATTTGTGTGACTAAGGTCTTAAATAGGTGCTATGCATGTCCGGTAGGGAGTTATGTAGGTGGTTTTCTGAGTTAGGGTGGGTTAGGGTCCATAGGTACCAGTCCAGGAGGCAGGGTCTCAGTAGCTGGATGATCCCACTTTCCGGACATGCCTTTGGCTGTATTACATCGGATATTGGAGAAATTACTTTTCAACCATATTCCACGACAGTGCTTATGTAGTAGGCATGAGCAACAATGGTGAGCTTGATGTGTACAAATATCAGTCATTCTGTCACAGAGGACAGTTATCAAACTGTTAGACTACCCTTGTCAGCCCTAACTTCGACTTCCCTCAAGCCATGGGAAGGTAAAGAAATTAGGAACTGTGATATTATAATGAAGCTTTGAAATATTGCATAGCTCTCCCTCGTCATTCACTGCTTAGTTACACATTCCATTTAATGTCTGTATTCAAGATAAGGCCAGAATTTTCGAAATAACTGAGGGAGACCATCTGTAGTAAAGTTAAATTAATTTTCACTATCCATCACCAGACTCAACTCATGATAGTTACATCGTGTTAAGGTTAGGTAAAGTATTGGTGTATGATTGATTACTTCAGACCACATCGGTGCGGGTTTCTGTTGGATACAATCTAGGTAGCAGCTTGTAGATCTGAATGGGTGGAACGGTCTCTATAAATAGTACTGCGATCCAAAACTCCAATATTAGTTGTTTGTGTGGTGAGACGATCTTAACCCGCCGTGTCCCGACCGTTTTTTTACCCAGCCTATCCCCAGATCCCGACTGATTTTCGACTTTTCGTTTTTTGGCTGAAACCTTCGATTTTGGTGAGAAACATCGAAAATTCATAGAGAAATCGCGATCCTGAGGTAAAAGAATGTTGATACAGGTGTCACTCAACCTTACATTTTCCTTTTTCAGGGTACCTGGCTAAGGAAACGAACTATGAAAGGGTTGACTAATTCAAGCCACTTTAAATTACGTATTTATTTCATTTATTTGGTACGAATTTATGTGTAGTAAAAGTCTATAATGGTTTTCACACAATAATATAGGCGTTTATAAGCATTGTTCACTTACACAAAACCCCAGTATGTGGCACCTTCCTTTACGACATTACCACCTCATCACTTCTGTTTGTTTCTACCTCTAGCTTCTTTGTTTCTTTGTCCTCCACCTCAGGAATCACTTTCACCGCGAATTTCGTCATTAGAGAGACCATGTGGCAACAAACCTTTACTGGCTAGGTTACAGCTAACAGGTGAATTGCCCAGTGTAGGTTTGAGGGGGGGAAGGGGGGGTTAGGAGGGGCCAGGCAGTATCCCCACTTGGCAGCAGGTAGAGGAAGGTCTCCCACATATGCCTACCAAAAATCACCCGTGAATGTTGAAAAATGTGCACACAATGGGCCTTGCAATTGCGTGACGTACGATGTACGTCGTTGGGTCTGTCCGCGGGAAAAAATAGCGACGTACACCGTACGTCAATGGGACGCGGCGGGTTAAGTGGTGAAACAGATTCGATCATTAACGTTTAGAATGGATGAACAGTTATCAGCACAGGAGCAGTGTGTGGTGAGATAGATAGAACTTTCATGCTTGGTCATGGGGAGTGTAGACGTTTGTGGGCTCTCTTCTCCAGCTTTTAGTGTTGCCCCAACAGCAATACCATTTTATTTTTTCACCCTTTTGGTGATCGTTAGGGGAGCTAGTTCTCATTCTTCCATCCTCGCGGTTAGCTTGGTACAGTCGGTGTCTGTACCTTTGAATTGAGTTTACCAGTGCTTATAGCTCTGGAGGATCCTCTTCAATGACTGTTCTGAGGTGTGAATGGGGAACTTCTGGAAATCGTCTGCCACCAGACATCTCTCGCTTTTTAACAGCTTTTCCGCCCACATTACCTGCTAAATTACCGTGATTTTTCTCTGTTGATGTTAGAACCTATATGGCAAAATACCATCATACCCTATTCAAGTTTTGAGAAATTTTCGTAACAAAAATGTAACAGTGGAGATTCCATTGCTCTTGTTTTATTTCCCCCAAAACGAAGCCCGGTTTTTTAAAACCTGGCACTTTATAATTCTTTCCATAATTTTTAATGAAGTTGCTACAAAGTTGAGATAAATCTTGCCTCCTGAAATGTTCAGTTTACACTGTAGTTTTAGCCAGTCATTTATATTGTTTGTGTCAGTCTTTCTTTTGGAATAAATTTAATGATGGTGTATTAAATTATTCTACATCAGCCGTCCAAGTTCAGAGACACACCCTGTATCAACCTGAGAGTGGTTTGACAGGGCAGTCTTATACTTAGGTGTTTAATCCAGGGTTTATTGTCCCTTTCTTGACGTTCTCTCTCTCTTCTCATTTCCCCCTAGAGGTGGATGTGGTTATTACGGTGAACTCCCTGCTACCTTCCACTCCCCCCCCCATCTTCAGGGGGATAGGTGGTCGTGATGATCGAATGAATGCTGATCAGACTGACTTTCCCTAGATGAACAGACGCCAGACTCATACCTTACTCAATATACAATTGGCAACATATTGTTAAGAAGTAGGATTTACCAGTTAGGTAGTCGAGAAGTTTCTCACTGATTCCCAGTGTTTACCACAGGTCCGTAACAAGTCAGAGTTGTCAGTTTGCCTGCTGTTTGTGAGCGTAGTTGTCTCATAAGTTGTGCATTAATTTTTGTGCTGTTTTTCTTTATAATGTTTTAATTATGGATTGTTTGTTAAAGTATGTAATTTAAATTTAATTTAAGTCTGTATGGTAAATGATTTAGAGTGTTATGCAGTGTAGGTGAACTCTTGTTTTTTTGATGTCTCCAAGTTGGTAACTGTTGTAACCGTGTTTTCTCTCTAAAGTATTCAAGAACTGTGGAGAAATGTTGAATCTTCGAGAGTAATGTAAGTCTATTTAAGGATGGGGAAGAGACTAGAGCGAGTCAGTTTTCAGTGCAGTTTGAGTGTCATTGCAGTGCAGTATATTATCGGTACTTGTGAAAATAGAGATGTGTTGTTGGCAAATAGTGAAGTGTTACTGAAGTTTGTATATCATATGTTCTTGTGAAAAAAGTGTTGTTGGCAAATAGCAAAGTGTTATTGAAGTTTGCATATCATCGGTAGTTGTGAAAATAGTGAAGTGTTGTCAAGCACTGAATGTAATTGCAGTTAGTAAAGTTTGCATAGCTCCAGTGCTTCTGAAAACAGTGAAATGAAGTTGGAAAGCATTAACCCGCTGCATCCTATCAATGTATGGGTACGTCAGAACTTTTTTTCACGCTTACACCCGTCAACGTACTGGTAAGCTCTGCAATTGCGATGTCTGTCATTTGCACATTTTTCAAGTTTCATGGATGATTTTGTATTGCAATAATATTAAGTGCAGTATAAGTTTGTATAACTTAATATTGTAAATGGCATTTTAAGCTTAGGTATTGTTGTGAATAGAGTCTGTACAATTTAGTTTTAGCCGTCAAGCCCTATATTTAAATTTGGTCTTAGCTGATATTCATAATGTAAGTATGATTCTAATACAGTAATCCCTCTATTATTCGGACATCCAATACTCGGACATACTCACTATTCGGATACTGTGGGCTGCCCAACCCCCAAAATGCCAATAAATTCGAAAAAAATCATAAAATTTTCAATTTTTTGGGACTGTGTCAGTTTGAATTTCCCGCCCGCGCCGATCGGCTATGTTTACACTCGTGGCGCCTCTGTCGGTCACCATTACCCACTCTGCCACTGCCTCATGAACAACTCCGAAAATGGCAGCCAAAGTGATTGCTTTTGTGGTGATACCCTACCTCCTACAGTGCTTGATACTGCTTTTCACCTTCTTCATCACGTGTGTGATGAACGTCACTAGACCACACGGGAATTTACTGTTATGTACAGTGGAGTGAAGTGATGTGGTTCCAGTTATAAAAAAAAAAAACGTTGTGGAAAGTGTTGGTGATAAGTGGTGGTGATTCTCAAGTGGAAAGGTGTGTCAGGTGCAAGGTCTTCCTGTCAGAGCCTGAGATGATAGAGTGGGTTATTACATCAGGACGGCAGCTTCTTGTTCGTAAGTACCCTAACTTCATACCTAACCTGTTTTCATCATGCTGTAAATGTGTAAAAAAATTAGCAAAAATGTTAATCATAATTTCCTGCTTTCAATTTAATTTTTCCATGCATGGTTCTTAAGTAAAACAGCTAGAAAAAAGGTGGAAGCAGTTAATTTCATGTCCGGTCCTAACCTAACCTAACCTAACCTATGGTTGCCATAAAGATTTTCATGCCTAACCTGTTTTCATCATGCTGTACATGTGCTAAAAAATTATCCTAAATATTAATCATAATTTCCTGCTTGCAATTTAATTTTTCCATGCATGGTTCTTAAGTAAAACAGCTAGAAAAAAGGTGGAAGCAGTTAATTTCATGTCTGCTCTTAACCTAACCTAACCTATGGTTACCATAAAGATTTTCATGCCTAACCTGTTTTCATCATGCTGTACATGTGTTAAAAAATTACCCTAAATGTTAATCATAATTTCCTGCATGCAATTTATTTTTTTCATGCATGGTTCTTAAGTAAAACAGCTAGGAAAAAGGTGGAAGCAGTGAATTTCATGTCCGGTCCTAACCTAACCTAACCTAACATTGTGTTAATCATAATTTCCTGCTTTTAATTTAATTCTTTCATGCATGGTTATTAAGTGCACTAGCTAGGAAAAAGGTGGAAGCAGTGAATTTCATGTCCGGTCATAACCTAACCTAACCTAACTTAACCTAACCATTTTTCTGGTAGCAATTAACATCATTTACTGTATTTGATGCTTTGTATCCAATAATTTAGTGCATAAAATGTGAGAAAAGATGATTTCCATGTCCGATACTTACTTTACTATGCTGGCAAGTTCTGAGCTCCTATGACATTCACCTCTAAATCATCATTTTTTGGTTAAAATTCAATAAATTCATGCTATATGTGCATTATTTATGTGAAAAGGGACCTAAATAAGTGCTATACATGTCCAGTAGGGAGGTAGGAAGGTAGTTTTCTGATTTAGGTTAGGTTAGGTTAGGGTCATGAAAAACCAGTGCTGGGGCTTCAGGACCAATATCCGGACAAAACCAATATTCGGACATGCTTTTGGCTCTATTACAACGGATATTGGAGGGATTACTGTACTGATAGGACGAAGTCGACAATTGGTACGAATGTGATCAACTTTTATACATATGGACCAGCTGTTTTCAACAAAGGGGTATAACTGCGGAAGTTTTAGTAGGAATCAACAATCGCGAATGTCTTCCTTCATATTCTGATCTAGAGATTTACATGACAGTGTTAATAGTGCTCCCCTTTGGGACTATGTAGCAGTGACTTGGGAGTTGTCTGAGTTGTGATTGTTGATGATAGTCGTTTGTGAAGCATGAAAATTATGTTGTTGGCGTCACATTGCCAGTCATTGTAAGCCCATAAACCAGCATGGGGATAGATTGTTCGGATTGTTATTTGTTTTTGCTTCATTATGATTAAAGTTCCCGTATGCCTGTTACAAAAATTTTTAACATCGTAAGTCATATTGCAAAGTAATCAGTTAAAGATTTAACCAATTCCCGAGTATATAAGACCCAGCGCAGCGCCAAACCACCAAATCGCTGCTCCTCTTCCTATCGTTCAAAGGTTAGTGCCGAACTCTCCCCCCCCCCCTTTCTTACTCGTGTAATGTAAGTCCTCATATACGTTTGTAAGTTAAATTGGTGATATTTCCCCTGATCCCTCTTTTACTAAATAATGAGATCGCTCCTTCTCTTCCTATCATTCACAGATTGAGTATTCTAGCCACTGCCTAATGTCTGTCCACACTAAATTTCCCCCTCCCCCTTCTTTTAGTTCATGTAATCCAAGTGTTTACCAGCTGGTCCATTTGAATTTGTGTCTAATTTGTATCTAATTTTTGAGTCATTGCACATATTTAGTCTTGAGAAAATATTATTAGGTGGTAATGTTTTTTTTAGGTTTCTTTCCGAAGGGTCTGTCAGAAACCGCGTGCTTACTATATCCATGTGTATCAGTATCATTTGAACATTAATTTAGTTGGTGAAGATTCATATTCCTCGAGATATAGAGCTTGATTGTATTTGTCTGTTTGTTCATTCACAGTTCGAAGAGTAATCTGTCTTTCAATTCTTAATACTTAGTAAATCGTAGGTTGTCACTTCGTTTGAATTTTGCTATCCTCCAAGGAGTGGTACCTACGAGATTGAGTGGCCCGCAAAGGGTACTAATATCTGCATGCTGACATACTGTCAATGAAATCACGCTACCCCATTTCCCATAATCTCTAAAGTGTCATTAAGATCACGCTGCCCCATTTTCCATCCTGATTGTTAGACTGGCTACTAATTCTCATCATTACACTGGGGCCTAAAATTCCCATCATTACATTGGTGGCTAAAGCAGTGGTGTAAGATATTGTTCTGGGATGAGATATTGTTGTTTGACAGATATTGTAACAGTTAATGAATGAATCGAGATAGAATCCCTCAATAACAGTACACTGGAAGCCCACTTAATCTCGCGGTATTTCCAGAATTAATGAGCTTTAAAGCTCATGAAGGACGAGCAAAATTATATTTAATCAGTAATAGAATGAATATCAACATGGTAACAAAGCTTATGTATTTTATGGCTTGGTCTAGTGAAAGGAGGAGTAAGGTGGAAGATAATTTTTAGTGGAAATTAGGGGTCACATGTCAAGGAGAACAGAGTGAGACAGTATAGAAACAGTCAACCCCCTCTCTTAACACCCTGAGCTGGCGAGAAAGTATGAAATTTCAAATTAAGGAGAATGAGGAGAAACTTTCACCTAGATTTACTCAGTTAGTGGACGAATTAGACGAGTTAGAAGCTCAACGTCCCCCAGGAATCCATCCTATCTTCTATCTTCTAACCCTCATCCAGCCATGAGAGCAAAAGGGAGCCTCACAAAGCCTCGCGATATTCCGATTCTGGAACTCAACCACTTACAGGGTATCGATGCAGCACCACTTCTGTAAATATTTTTTCTTTTAATTAGTTGAACAATGTGATTCTGATGATGTGATGTGCATGCAGACTGCGAAGATTAGAGTGAGCCCTGAACATGCCATTTTCATTCATAACAACCAGACAAAGCATCGAGTAGTCTCATGGTCAGCAGTTAATGAATTCCTTTGAACAGTGTTAAGAATCAATGTGTTACGACTGGATACATTCACCCCAGGCTTTCAAGCACCATTTTATCTCCCAGCATGCAGCGATAGAGCATAAATTCCCTAACAAAAAGTTCCCCAACTGCAACAAAGCAATCAAACGGAAGCTGTGGTATGGCTTACCTCTCCCGTCACGAGAAAAACTCGAGGGATTCCTAGACGATGAGTACCCATTAAAGGAGTTCCTATATAGAAATGAACACCAAGTGTTGGAAGTGAGTCAGACCCCTCGTGTCAATGCGTAAGTTACCTGTATAGAATAACGTCAAGGGAAGGAAGCTCGAGATTCGGCAGATGCCGTCTACATCGGTGAACAAGACAGATCGCTCGAGTCCAGATGGACCGAAAGACGAAGTGGAAGAATTAAAACGCCAGGTCTGCGAGCTCAAATCTAGCCTAGTGAGTCAATAAAGGGCAACCTAGCAACTCCAGGACATCTAGGGATAAATATTGCGCCCACTGTTTAGTTTCATCACATAGTGTTCAAGAGTGTTGGCAGAAACTTCCTCCTGGACATTGTTTTGACTGCAGCAGACCCGGATGTCGTCATGGAGACTGTGGATGTCCTGGCCATAATTATAAACCTCCCGAACAAAATGACTTCAAATCGAAAGATTCACAAGATCCACCCCAGAAATTATGACTAACCAGTGGTCATACATCCCCCACCATCAGTGTAGTGATAAATGGAACGATAGTAGAAGGTATAGTTGATACTGGGAGTAGCTACACTAATTAACCCGTCACATCCAACCCAATTTCTAACCTCCGATACCCCCCCAGTCCCGAGGAATTTCGTTTTTTTTTTTTTTTGCTCAAACCTTCACTTTTTGTGAGAAACATCGAAAATTCATAGAGAAATCGGCCTCCTGTGGCTATAAATGTGCTACAGGTGATGAGTCAGCCTTACGTTTTCTGTCTTTCTCAGGGTACAGGGCTAAAGAAAACGAACTATGGTAGGGTTAACTGATTCAAGCCACTTTAAATTATGTATTTATTTACGTATTTGGTACGAATTCTTGTGTAGTACAAGACTTTATTGGTTTTCACACACATATAGGCAATAGAAGCATTGTTCAGTCACCAAAAACATCCACATATGGCACCTTCCTTTATGACATTACCACCTCATCACTTCTGTTTGTTTCTTGCTCTAGCTTCTTTATTTCTTTGTCCTCCACCTCAGGAATCACTTTCACCATGAATTTCGTCATTGGAGAGACCGTTGGGCAACATGTCTTTACTGGCAAGGTTACTGCAAACAGGTGAATTGCCCAGTGTGGGGGGAGTGGGGGGAAAGGGGGGGGAGGGGGAGCCAGGCAGTATCCCTGCTTGACAGCTGGTAGAGGATCTCCCACATGTTCATACCAAAAATCACCCATGAAAGTTGAAAATTGTGCAAATTATGACCCTTGCAATTGCGCGACGTACCCGTACGTCGATGAGTCTAGCTGTGACAAAACGTTGCGACGTACCCATACGTCGATGGGATGCCTCGGGTTAAGGAATCAGCTATCCAGTTAACTGGGAGAGAAGTAAATACACAGCGAAACCCGCCTCGTTTACAAGGAGTCACAGGCGCCCCTTTGAGTATTTTAAGAATGCTGTGGGCTGAAATTGGAGTTGGAGATGAGAAGATCCATAAACATTGGTTCCTGGTAGTGCCAAATTCTTATATTAATACGGATCTGCTCCTAGGTTGCGATATACTAGGTCAAGCACTTCTCATGTGGGACGGAGCAAGGAGAGTCATGGTATGGGGAGGTGCCCCTTATATTGTGAATCGTATTCACCGACAAAGGAACAAAGTTGAAAGAGTGAAGGCTGACCCAGTTGAAACCTCCAACCTATCACAACACTTCTCGAAAATCAATCTTCTTACCACAATGAAAGTAAACTCATTTAAGTCTAAGTTTATGCCCATCCCTGTAAGAGAAGACACAGGCACGAACCTTATCATTCATCCTCAACCAAGGGTCCGTCATAACAGTCACCCTTATTTGGTCAAATCTACTTCCCACTCACTAACGCGACTAAGAAGAAGGTATTTTCCAAGGGTATAATTACTGGATCATATGAGAGAACTGATAATCCACCTCCTGGTAAGGTTAATGTCACTTAAATTCACAATGACCTCCTAGAAAATGATCAAGTCAGACTAAACGGGACACGTGTTCAGAGGTTGAAAGAACTGATTGGAGAACTAAACTGGCAAAATCTCATTAGTGCCTAGCAAGAAGACTTAACTCAGTTAATCCTTAAGCACGACTCTCTCTTTACTCCAGACAAATGTGAGTTAGGACTCATCAGTGGCCCTTACGCACATATTAACCCGCCGAGTCCAACCGACGTACGATGCACGTCACTACTTTTTTCCGCGGACAGACCCACCGACGTGCATTATACGTCAGTCAGTTACAAGGCCAGTTGTTTGCACATTTTTCAAGATTCGCAGGTGATTTTTGGTAGGCATATGTGGGAGACCTTCCTCTACCTGCTGTCAAGTGGGGATACTGCTTGACCCCACCAGACCCCCCTCCACCCCTCCCCCCCCACACTCGGCCATTCACCTGTTTGCAGTAACCTGGCCAGTAAAGATATGTTGCTCCACGGTCTCTCCAATGACGAAATTCAAGGTGAAAGTGATTCCTGAGGTGGAGGACAAAGAAACAAACAAGCTAGAGGGAGAAACAAACAGAAATGGTGAGGTGGTAATGTTGTAAAGGAAGGTGCCATATGCTGGGGTTTTGGTTAAGTGAACAGTGCTTTTATTGCCTATATTATTGTGTGAAAACCAATAAAGACTTGTACTATACATAAATTCGTACCAAATAAATAAATACATAATTTAGTGGCTTGATTTAGTTAACCCTTCCATAGTTCATTTTCTTTAGCCAGGTACCCTGGGAAAGGAGGAAAACGTAAGGCTGACTGACACCTGTACCAACATTCATAAGATCAGGAGGGCGTATTCTCTATGAATTTTCGATGTTTCTCACCTAAAGTGGAGGTTTGAGCCAAAAAAAAAAAAAAAATGAAAATCGGTCGGGTTCTGAGGTGTCTTGGGTAAAAAATTGGTCGGGACTGGACGGGTTAAAGAAGCTGATCCTCAGCCCAGTCGAGGACCCATGTACAACTATCCCAAACAAGTGAAATAGATCATTCCAGATATGGTAAAAGATATGGAGGACAGAGAAATCATAGAATGATCTACCGCAGCTTGGCTGTCACCTATTGTACTTGTAAATAACCCGGATGGTAGCAAACATATGTGCCTTGATTATTGCCATGTGAATCAACACATCACTATTGACATCTACCCCCTCCCACGGTTGGATGAACTAGTTGAACAAGCGGCCGAACGTCAGTATTATGTCACCCCTGACATGCGAGAGGCGTGTTTCCAAATTCTGTTAGATGAAGAAAGTCATGTCATCATTTCCTTCAGGGACGGGTCGCACTATACCAATTTCTGCATCTCCCATTTGGTCTCAATTGTTCCCCTGCAATATTCTCCAGACGAATGGCTTCAATATTAGCACCCCTCTAACAGAAGGATTGGGTTAAGAATTATTAAGATAATTTGATCTTTTGGGCACCTGACTTCCCTGTCCTACTAGAACGGCTGACGCAACTTTACAAGTTACTCACTGACAAGTGAATCTCACTGACAAGTAAATCTCAGTAAATGCAAATTCGGCTGTAAAGAAGGCACCTATCTAGGTCATCAGATCTCTGCCAAAGGAAACAAACCCGATCTGAAGAATGTTGAACCGGTCGCAAAGATGAAACCTCCCAACACAGTAAAGGTAGTAAGACGATTTCTAGTAGTGTGTGGGTTTTACAGAAAACAAGTTCCATCATTTGCAAAAATTGCAACGCCCCTCACCAACTTAACTAAATCTCGAGCAACACTTATCTGCACAGACGAATGACAGAAATCCTTTGAACATCTCAAGTCTTGCCTCATCAATGCCCCTGTCTTAGTTAGAGTTCAGGTAAAACAACCATTCCTCCTCACTACAGATGCTAGCCAGATTCAATCAGATGGTACCAACAAGCCGATCTGGTATTTCTTTAAAAAGCTGAACCCCTGTGAAACACGATATTCAGCGACGGATAAAGAGGCCCTAGCTGTAGTCCTTGTGTGCTATAACTTCCATCAATGTCTGTGGGGTACCCGTTTTAACATAGTTACTGATCACCAACCTCTCACTAGTATATTCAAATGGAAGACTAAATTGCCTCGAATGAATTGATGGATCCTAGAAATGCGAGAATACAACTATGACATCTAGTATCTTAAGGGTAAGAGCAATTTTGTAGCATATCAGTTGTCACGCCCAGTTTGAGTAGTAGTCCGTCCACCTGGAGCCACCTGGCTCGGGTTAGATCGAGAACAAATGAGGACCCATCAAAGAGAAGAACCCTTGTGGGAAGAACTAGTGCAGAATCTCGAAAGTGGTAGAGTTCCCGCCAAAACACTACCAAAAACCACCTTAGATCAGTTTGCCTTAATAGACGAAGTGTTATATTTTGTGGGGAGAATGCAGACGGTAGTCTTCATTACAGTCTCATAGTCCCTCGTTCCTTGGTTGTACAGGCCTTCAACAGATAATTGAGTTAACTAGTCATCTAGGACAAAAGAAAACTATCAAAAAGGCTGAAGAACTATATTCCTGGCAAAATCTTAAGGCTGATGTGTGTTAATATGTCAAAAAATGTGTAACTTGTCAGAGATTCGAACGGGACACTGGATTGCAGCAACAGTGGAAGGAATTGACTCCAGTGAATAAGCTGCTGGAGAGGGTTGGGATAGATCTTACCGATATCATTCTTGAAGTCCAGGGTTACCGTTATGTTCTTACAGTAGTGGACCATTCTGCCGATTCGTTAGGTTCTTCTCCCTCAAAACTCCAAAGACATCACAAACTCGAGCAGTATGTTGCGGACTATGGCACAACTCGCAGTATCGTGCTGGACAACAGAGGTGAATTCACCAGCAGAGACTCTCAGCGGTCCTGCCAGTGACACATCACCCCCTAGAACACAACCCCCTATCATCCCCAAGGGAATGGCGTCACTTAGAGGATGCATCGGACCTTGAAGTCGGTCCTGTCTGCCTTATGTCAGGGCCACACTCTTCACTGGACTCAATTGCTCCAGCCATGTCAGATTGCAATAAATCAGGCGTCCAAACATCCTCGGGACAACACCCTACTTCGCTGCCTTCTCTCACCATCTGCCTAGGCTGGTCGGTGCACCCTTACCCTCCATCGATGCTGAGGAAAATGAGATGGCTGCCGCTCATGCTTTCATTCGTGAAACGCACCTGAAGATGACGCGTCGGTATAGAGACGTGGCTAACTGAAGGCGGAAGAATCAAGCGGTTGGAGTTGGACCCCTTGTGCGGATTATGAAGGAAACCTTGGCACTCAGTACATGTTGAAAATTTAACTCCTACACTGTGGGATTGCCGGAAGCGCACCGGGCCCATCCCGCGGGGATATTCGCGCTCCGACTGACTTTTTACAAATATTTACCAAAAATCAGTTATTAGTCCTAGAATATTATAATTACACATGCTTATGGCACATGCCTTCAGCTTTCTCCTGGGATGTTTTTCTTAGCACTCGTCGACTACCGCAGGACTTGTGGAGACTTCTGAATTTGTGTAACTAAGTCTCAACTTTACACTTCCCGATATCCCCTAATCTGAATACGACTGCCAGATATTATCACTAGAAACACTATTCAATGATGTCCAAGTAGTTTGGAATCCATACTAAAAAAAAATGTGAAAGCAATGTAAAATACGAGCGCGTACGAGCCTCCCACTCGCGCTAATGCGCTAATTCGCCGCTGGTATTCTGTCATTTCTTACTCATATACACACTCACACTTTATTATTTCTAGTACTTTATTACACTTATATATATCTGCAGTCCTTTACCAGTTCCTACACGATGTTTAGTGAGCAAAAGCGGCAGAAATGGAGGGGCGTGATTTCACAGTGAAGGACAAGAGTGAACCGACTGTACAATATGTATCTCGGTAGCCAAGAGTTGAAAATGTCAGCTGCTAATGTATATCCTAAGAAATAAGTCGTAGGAAATCTAGACAATACATAATAAATTAGGCAGTTCTAGGTGAATATATCACTCAGGTTTCTCCCTTCCTTTCTTATATACATTTATATTACAAGAGTAGCTCATCTGGAGAAAGCATATAACAGGGTGGATAGACAAGGTTTGTGGAAGGTATTGAGAATATATGGAGTGGATGGGAAGTTGTTGAAGGCAGTGAGGAGTATGTATGAGGGTGCTAAGGCTGCAGTGCGTGTGGATGGCAAACTGAGTGAATCTTTCCATTTGAAGGTTGGATTGAAACAAGGATGTGTCATGTCTCCATGGTTGTTCAATCTGTATATGGATGGGGTTATAAAAGAGATACAAGGTCGAGCAGTGGATGTTGGAGCGGCCCTAGTGAGAGAGGGCAGTGTTTGGAAACTCCCTGTACTGTTGTTTGCAGATAATGCTGTGTTGTTGAGCGAAGATGAAGGGGAGCTGCAAGGCTTGGTAGATGAGTTTGGGAGAGTGTGTAAGAAACGGAATCTAAAGGTGAATGTAGGGAAGAGTAAAGTGATGGTCTTCGAGAGAAGTGAAGCCAGTGAATGTACAGTGAGATTGGATGGGAAGGATATGGAGAATGTGAGTGAATTTAAGTACTTGGGCAGTGTGATGAGTAAGGATGGAAGTCTGGAGGGTGAAGTGCTCGAAAGGGTGCAGCAGGGAAGGAAGGTTGCTGGTTCGTTGAAAGCAGTGATAA
>JAGKTI010019235.1:0-17136 GCA_018397915.1 Birgus latro | reverse complement strand
AAGAAAGGGAGAAGCCTGAGTGATATTTACATTCACCTGGAACTACCTAATTCATTATGTACTGTCTAGATTTCCTATGAATTATTTCATAGCATATAAATTAGCAGCTGACACTGTCAACCCTTGGCTGCCCAGATACACTACATCATTCAGTTCCAGTGTCGTCCTTCAAGGTGGAATCACGTTGCACTCGCACCCCTCCATTTCCGCCGCTTCTGCGCCCATGGTTAAAGGGTCCTGTGACCTCTACCCCTACGAAACATCGTGTGGGAAGTGGTAAAGGACTAAGTGACTCTGCTGTGGACGTGAACTAGCTGAATCATCAGTGATAATGATGGATAGTGACTAATACTTGGAGTAATGACAGTGAAAGTGAACGCTTCGCTCTCTACGTAATTTACTGAACGAGAAAGTGAATGCCTGGAGTGAAAATAAACTACTCTTACTGAAGGAAACTTATCGATATATACTGTAGATATGTATATAAGTGTAATAAAGTACTAGGAATATAAATTGTGAGTGTGTTTGAGAATAATAAATGACAGAATACCAGCAGCGAACGAGCGCGGGTAGGAGGCCCGTACGTGCTCGTAATTTACATTGCTTTCACAGTGTGTGTGTGTGTGTTTTTTTGGAGTATGGATTCCAAACTACTTGAAAATCATTGAATAGTGTTTCTAGTGACAATATCAGGCTGTGGTAATCATATTACGGGATGTCGGGAAGTGTAAAGTGGAGACTTCGTTATCCAAATTCACGTTTCCACAAGTCCTACGATAGTCGACGATGGCTCAATAAGCATCCCAGAAGAAAGCTGAAGGTATGTGCCATAAGCTCATTTAATTATAATATTCTATGACTAATAACTAATTTTTGGCAAATATTTTTAAAAAGTCAGTCGGAGCGCAAATAACCCCGCAAGGACCGCATCCTACAGGCCCGTGGTTAAGGAATTTTCGGAACCAGTCTCTTAAAACTCACAGATTCGGGTGGAAATCGTGAGATAGCTCATACAACTCAGTCCGATTTTTTTGGAGATGAGGGGAGGGGGGCGTAACAGTAGTAGAGACTAAAAATATTGGTTATGGTGGTGATGGCGGTGAAGAGATGGTGATAGTAGTGAGGAGGGGTAAGGAGCCATGACGGCCCAGCTGCGTCAGAGTACCAATATGACGCCTGAAGTGAGGGGACGAGGGCCAGAGGGGGCGGGAGCAAAGAGGGTCTGAAGGCGGGGGAGGTGGAGGAGGAGAGGTAGAGGGAAGATTATCGAGTGATAAGGGGGGAAAATGGGTTAGGAGAAGGGCAAAGGGAAGAGGAAAAATCGAGTGATGTGATCCAGAAACAGTAGGCATGAGGTGGGGAGAGAGAGAAGGAACGAAAGGGGAGGGGAAGGGGGAGAGATGTCAAAGAATGGAATTAGGAAAAGGTTGAGGAAGGCAGGAAGGGTGATAGAAAGAGGAGATAAAAGGAGGGGTGGAAGGTAAAGTATGGACAGGAAAGAAGAAGGGGGAAAGGAGGCCGAGGGGAAGGGGTGCAGGAGAGAAGAGATGAAGGGAACAGAATTAGAGTGGAGAGGAATAAAGAAAGGGTGTGAAGGAGGGCAGCAGAGAAGAAGAGGAGAGGTAGAGGGAAAATGATCAGAGAGGGAAAGCAAGAGGAAAAGACGGGCGGAGGAGGTAAACAGAGAAGGAGATGTGAGATAGATAAAGGGAAGAGAATCAGTCAGGGGTGGAGAGGAACGAAACGAGAGAGCTTGAACTGGGAGGAAAGAAAAGAATGAGATACTGAGGGAATAATATTTAAGAAGAGAGGCAGGAAGAAGAGGTGGGTTAAGAAAGAAGAAGAGGTAGAGGAGTGAGAATCAGTAACGGGAGGGAGAGAGAGGGTGAAGAAGGTAGAGGTGGGTGAGGAATATGGACTGAAGGGGTTGAGGGAAAAGAGGCAAGAAAGGGATAGAAAGCAGAATTCCTGGGAATGGAGGGAGGCATATGGATTGCAGAAGAGAGAGAGAGAGAGAGAGAGAGAGAGAGAGAGAGAGAGAGAGAGATTAGGGGAGGGAGACGGGAGGAACAAGAAAAAAAGAGAAGTTAACTAAACAGAGAAATGGAGTGAAAAGAAAGCGGAATGAATAAAGTTCGAGAAAAGAGAGAAGTTAGTAAAATAAGGAGCGTCAGGGTGTCTTGGGTGGATGGATAATATGTTACGAAGACAAAAACAGAGAAACATGGTAAGGTGAGACGAAAGGTGTGGGGGAAGCAGGAATGGAAATGTGCGGGTTTTATGGGGACGGAATAGAGGCGAGAAGAAAGGAAACGAAGAAGATTCAGTGACAGAAGAGAGAAGGAAAGATGAAAGAGGGCTGGGGGAGAGATGGAGAGAAGCTAAAAAGACTCGGAGGTTTAAGATAGAGAAATTACGAATGCAACGAGAAGAGGAAAGGTCGGAAGAAAAAAGGGTGTAGTGAGAACTGGACAACACTCAGAGAACGAACACCTCTGCCAACGCCTATACCAGACAACTCAGATCACCAACAAAATGTAAAACGCTTCCTTAGCCCATGACTCACATATCTTCAAAATTATATTGAAATGCGCAAGAGAACATTTCGGTATATAACTTGGACAAACCAACAAAAAACAGCCCTAAACAAGGAATCGAACTCAGATCGCCCCCTTGAGCTATGACCCGCATATCCGCAAAATTTAACTGAAATCCAATAATAACTTTTTTGAGATACCTTGCAGAAAAAAAAAAAAGCAGACAAACAGGGGTGAGTACATAACCTTATTCAATTTCGTTGGTGGAGGTAAAGAGAGCTAACAGGAAGAAAGCGAAAGGTGGGGAAAAGTTACAGGTAAAAGAAAAACAGAGCTGAAACAGAGGGAGAGAGAAAGTGGCCAGACTGTGAGTGGAGAGGTGTGAAGAAAAGAGCAGAAGGGTGAGTGCGTCAAAGTGATGAGGAAAAAGGAAGAGGGAGCAAGAGCTATTGAGAGGAGAAAACTAGGAGCGAACGACAGGAAAACGAAAGGGGAAAAAAGAAGAGAATGAAAGGGAGAGAGAAGTGGAGGAAAAAGAAGAAAAATTTGAAGAGAATATTGAGGGCGAATAAAGGATACAGAAATGATGGTGTGAGAACGGAAGTATGAAAGGGGAAGTGAAGGATGTAAAGGGCGGAGAAAACTGGGAGGCAAGAGAGAAAAAAGGAAGAAAGAGCGTATAACAGTATGAGAAACAATAAAGATGAATGCAGAAAAGTAGAGTATGTGCTGGATTAGGTGACTGAAGGTGCTAAAAGGATTAATTTGAGTGATAAGAAAACCATCGCAGAAAAGTGAGGCCTTATGGTTCTTAAGCAGGTTTTGTGTGTGTATTTTTTTTTTTTTTTATTCACAGGGTCGGTCAGGAATCACTTGATGGTCGTGATCGTCAGCTTTTACCCTCCCGGAAGGGAGCTGAGAGTTCATTTAGTCCGATCTAATGGCAAGGCTGTGACCTTCACACACGCACACACCCATCCCCTTGCTCAAGGGGGACAGTAACTACCCAATTCGTCAGTGAAACTTTTCGCAACCTGAGCGAGGCGCGAACTCGCGTCTACCAGATGGCAAGCGAGAACGTTACCACTGAGCCAGCGAGTGTGTGTGTGTGTGTGTGTGTGTGTGTGTGTGTGTGTGTGTGTGTAGAAAGAGAGAGAGAGAGAGAGAGAGAGAGACCTAAAAAATGTTCAGTGTTTATAAAAAAGTGAAGGCATGAAAGGCATGGCTGTCGTTCCTCCTCTAACAAGCATCTTTGTAACTTCCCTCCTAATGAAGGTAGTTAATTAGGCGACGGCGAGAGGTGGCAGTCTTTTTGCACTAATTTTCTCCGCGTCAGTCTGGGAGCGACGACTTTAAACGCATTGGCAGGAAAGTCTGGCTTAACTCTTTCTTCGTTCCTTGGACATTTTTCCACCCCAGAATATATCAATTCAAATAATTTTCTTTAGGTGAAGTTTATTCTTTTCTATCCATTTCCATTCGCAGGCGCTCCGTTGACATGGAAGTTGGCAGCTATTGTTTACTCATGTATTTTATTTTACTATTCTGAAAAGAACGGCAAGAATTGTTCTCAGTTCCTTGATTCACGGACCTCTTCCAGAATTTTCTTCCATCCTTTTCATATTTTTTTTTTCCCTTGCTTCCCATTTTCATTCCATTTCCTTTTGATTTCCCATACCTTCCCATAATTATTTCTTTTTTCCTGTTTTTCATTTTCCATCACTTCCCTTTTTTTCCCGTTTTTTCTTGCTTCCCATTCTCATCTTTCTCATTCTCTTTCGATTTCCCATTGATTCCCTCTCTTTATTCTTTTGTTTTTTTTCCCAGTTTTCCATTTTCCTTCCTTCCTTCCCAGTTCTTTTTCATTTGTCACGCCAGCCCTCAGTCTGGTAATTAACCTCTTTACTACTGGATGTTTCTTATAAGGTGAATAAAAATCGTCTAGTGGTAGAAAGGAGAAACCTAAAATGTCATTGCGCTGAGGAGTTAATGGGTGTTACTAATCCCTGCACTATGAGATCATACCTCATAAGCTGCATAAATTCATCTGGCAGTGTCAGGCATAAAGTATGAAAAGCCGCTACCACAGTGATTATGAGGAAAAAGATAAATATAAATGGTGTAAGGAGGGGGGAACAAGGTAATGAGAGAGAGAGAGAGAAGAAAAAAAAGGAGGGGGAAGAAGAAGGAAGATGCAAAACAATAAAAACATATAAACGGGAAATATTATGAAAGAGGAACAAGCAGAGGAACGAGGAAGAAGGATTGGAACAGAAGGGACAGTTAAAAATAGGAAATGAAAATGACGATGAAAGAAGGATTAAGGGAAATAAAAATTCTGAGGTTATTTTGGCAGCCGTTTTCCCTTCCTCATAATGGCCATCCATTTCTAGTCCACTTCTTTTTCAGGATTTACCTCACATCTCCTCTCATTCTTTTTCCCCATCCCAGGCGTTTGTCTTCATCTGACTAAAGGTACGAGGCACGAGGTGTGGTGAAAAAGTCCAGGTAATGGGTCGTCTGTCTGTAACGTTTGCATCTCTAAATAACTATCGCCCTTCTTTTTGACAAAAATCACTGGGCAAGAGGATACGACACCACAGTGCTGCATAGAATAGTTCATTTACGTGACACATTCTCTGTCTATTATTCACCGACAAGTTTGTTCCAAAGCTTCAAGGACCAAAAGTTGCATTTGTTACAATTTTTCCTCCAGCCTGATTTCATCATTGTGCATCAGCAACCTTCGTTTCCAAGGTACTGACACGGGGATGAAATCATGTTTATGGATGTGATCCAGAGACCAAAATACAGATTTCCCACTTGGAGATACCATCGATACTATCACCTTACAAAAGCTTGTAAGTCAAAAGTGGAAGTGTTGCTTATGATGGTCACATTTTTGGCAGGGACGGAACTATGACCAAGAATTTTCTCCAGAATGCATTTTTTTGTTTTGTTTTATGCAGCCTTTGGTTTTTGTTAAGAAATGTATGTGTGAGTTAGAGTTGCAAATGATGTGAAAAATGGAATGGTGGGTGACTTTTTTGCCACGACCTGTGCCCAGCCATTCTCTGCTCATTACTCATCAGTTCCATTAGTTTTACATCTGCCTGTGAGATGTCTGGTTGTTCTCCAGACTGGAGTTTATCATTAAAGGACTTCGTCTTGAGACAACAGAGGACATTCAGTCTTAAATGATAAATGACCTGAAGACGATGAAGAAAGAATTCCAGTGATGCATTTATCAGTGGCAGGAGAGCTGGGATAAGTAGAAAGTGATAACTAAAGTATGTGTTTAGTACAACCGATTTTGCCAACTATTATCAAAAACTTTTTGGTTACGCTCCATTTATAGAAAGAATGTTGCTTAATTGTTTATTATTCGCAATGTACAGAAAGGGTGAGGCAGAGGCACAATATTTCTTCAGGATGTTGGGCAAGGAGAGAGAGAGAAGGATAAGCAAATGCCTCAAATATAACAAGTTTTATGACAACTTGAAATGTCCTGAAGTACTCATAATAAAGACGTTTGTCATTATGGAAGGGAGGGACCCCCAGGAATCGCAGTCCGTACCAGAATATACGTCCAGTTTTTTTTTTTTTTTTTCAGAAAAACGAAATTTTACAGTGTTAAATTTCCACCCATACCAGGACATAAGTCGGTAAAATTTCCCTGACCCCCAAGGGGGTATAGCTCCCTGGGGCAGGGGGCAATGGCAGTCGTTTATAAAACTTTGCACGTTGGTAGACCTCCTACTAGTTCAAGTTTCAGGCATGGTAGGAACTCTTAAGGCAACTCCCCATGGAGGCCGGCAACCCTTAGGGTTTCTGTTCATATTTCTCCTCTAGGAGTGTCAAGTAAACGGGATCTAAACAGTTTTTGATTTTACTAATGAAACTTAAGTACTTTATTGTGGCTTACGTCAGTTCTCAGAAAAACGAGAACTTTATAAATTTTCTCTTCAAACAGTACTTAGCAAGAAATAATCACTCACTGATGTTGAATGAGTGAGTACTGTCGGCCTCGGGAGAAAGAATCTGCCCCTGACAATTAATAATTCACCTTGGAACTTAGTAATACAGTATACACTCTTGCTTTCACCTCTTCTAGCTTGCGTGCACAGTTTTATTGTCAATTTATATGAAAGAACTAGCTTAACTCGCCGAGTCCCAACGACGTACGATGCACATCGCTACTTTTTTTTTCCGCAGACAGACCCAAAGACGTGCATCGTACGTCACGCAGTTGCAAAACCCATTGTGTGCACATTTTTCAACATTCGCGGGTGATTTTTGGTAGGCATATGTGGGAGACCTTCCTCTACCTGCTGTCAAGCGGGGATACTGTCTGGCTCCACATAACCCCCCTTTCCCCCCCTCCCCCCCACACTGGGGAATTCACCTGTTAGCAGTAACCTAGCCAGTAAAGGTATGTTGCCCCACGGTCTCTCCAATGACGAAATTCACAGTGAAAGTGATTCCTGAGGTGGAGGACAAAGAAGCAAAGAAGCTAGAGGTAGAAACAAACAGAAGTGATGAGGTGGTAATGTCGTAAAGAAAGGTGAAATATACTGGGGTTTTGGGTGAGTGAACAATGCTTATAAAAGCCTATATTATTGTGTGAAAACCAGTATAGACTTTTACTACACATAAATTCGTACCAAATAAATGAAATAAATACATAATTCAAAGTGGCTTGAATTAGTTAACCCTTCCATAGTTCGTTTTCTTTAGCCAGGTACCCTGAAAAAGAAGGAAAACGTAAGGTTGAGTGACACCCGTATCAAAATTTTTTTACCTCAAGATCGCGATTTCACTATGAATTTTCGATGTTTTTCACCAAAAGCGAAGGTTTCAGCCAAAAACAAAGTAAAAAATCGGTCAGGACCTGGGAGTAGGCTGGGTAAAAAAACGGTCGGACTGGACGGGTTAACTACCAGTCGTGATTAATATCACAAAAAGTTTGTGCAAACTGCGAACAAAGTAAACTGAGTAACAACGATTTGGAAGAAACACGATTTGAAAGAAAATACTGGTAAATGGAGAGATATGGAGTCACAGAACTGTGAGCAGCCTCTGTGATCAGCTGCCAGGCCAAGACACCGCCAAGACACTGCTGATCAAGGCTGGGGTCGCAAAGGTTTGGAACGACGTCGAGGGTGGAGTCAGAACTGCGAAGAACATGAGGATTTGCTGCTGGGGCAAGACACTGCTGATCACTGCTGGAGTCACAATGCTCTATCCCCCGCCCACCTCTTGGGGCTGTCAATCTCCAACTGCCCATGTTCACCCGTGATGCACGGCATGATGCATGGAAAGAGGGCGGAGCTTCCTCTCCCGGCTGTTATAGGGGCGGGGTGAACGGTATATATATATATATACTAATTTCGCTCAGTGATACATAATGTCTATGCATAAAGACAGACACTCCTGAAACGACAATAAATGTTTGAAAACTTATTTCAATCGGAGTGCTGACGCGGGACAGTTAGAGCTGGGCAAAGTTCACTGGAATTTCTACAGTATTAGCAGACTCCCATAATAATACAATATCGCGAATTCGTGACATTACGCTCCATCAAAACGAAATTTTTCTCTGAAATATTTAACAAGGGCTATATATATTCATCCTAACTCAGGCACACACAATTTGAACCGCAGTGTGTGTACTATCCTGCTACAGAGGAAAGTCACTGTCGTCAACCACTCGTACACCAGTCTCTTTGGGGTTTTATTTATGATACACCTTCATCATGCTGATATCAAACCTTTTATGAAGATTCTTCATCTGAATTATGTAGTTTAGATATGGAATGCTCTCTACTACATCAAATGGACCCTTCCACTGTGCCAGCAACTTGTTGTGGGCAGTAGGAAGTTATATTAAGCATCTGTCACCTGGACTGAACTTCTGAAGCTTTGCGTTCTTATCATGATAAGTTTTCTGAACTTCACAGGCCTTGATCAGTTCTTCCTTAGCTAACTCATACGTCGACTGGAGGCGATCAGCTAAACGAAGGACGTAAGTGTAGATGGTCCTGACTTCCAGGATAGGGTTCTTCGTCGTCCCATAACTCAAGGACTTGAAATAGCCAGAGAACCGACCTTCTGTACACCAGTTCAAAGGGTGAGAGCTTCAAAGAACGTTGTGGGGCTTCTCGGTAGGCAAAAAGAAGAGGGGCAATAAACCATGGCCATTCTTTGGGCTGTTCAGCGGCCATGAGCTTTAGCATCTTCTTGAGAGTCACATTAAACTTTTCACACAACCTGCTACACATGGGGGCGTAGAACGTAGTTCTCAAGCCTCGGATAGACAACAACCCGAATACCTAATTCATCACTGCGGAAGCGAATTGCGAACCTCTGTCGCTTTACCTTTCATACACCAGGTGAAAAAACGTAACTCAGAATGTCATGTGGGGTCTTGCAAGACTTCAACATAATTTTTGGATTTCAGCCATACGCACAAGGCTATATCTGTTAAATTTTATACGAACATTCCCCAGGACAGGACACATGTAGCCCGTCCACCAGGTGTCCCTCTTGTGTTTTATTTTTGTGCTTTTGTGTGTGTGTTTTTATTAATGAAAGTAAATTTTTTTTAATGATTTTCTTCAGTTTTTGAAAGTTTGCACATGTAATGAATAATGTGGCATATATTTCTAGGTTACATCATTCTTATTCATTCAGTATACTCTTAACATAATGAAATAAATATATTATCAGTTATAATACTATAGAAAAAAAAATCAGTATCATGAAAATTTAATGACAAAAAATTTTGTTGAGTCTATGTTTAGAAAATAAACAAGACTGACGTTTATATTCAGAAAACATCTGAATAATTTACAAATCAAGTAAGCATAAACATAAACAAGATTGACATATTTATAATCAGAAAACCCCTAAATGATTTAAACATCAGATAAATCAGTGCAGGTGTCGATATCAGCATCAGAAGTTGAAGGATCTACAATTCTCCCGCAGCGACTGTAGAATATCTCAGCATTCAGTGACATAGTCAATAATATTTCGAATTAAAAAAAAAAGTTGCACAATGCTAGGTGGGGTACCGGATGATCCCCAATGAAGTTGGCACCCTCCTAATTCTTGAACTATAAGAGTCCTTCAACTCAAATGTTGTGTGCATATACACTGGCTAAACACAAAGTCATGATTCACCAGACCCCTAAAACAATAAGAGGCTGAATGGCGTCATTTTAAGAGTGTGTTAACGTCAATCTGATCCCAAATGGCATACGATGGGTTAAGACTTCCTTGGGGATACCTTTTCATTTTATTGCAAGGAATGAGAAACCAAAGGCCAGAAGCCTGCAAACCCGTCCATGGCTGGACACACTGCATTTGAAAGACTGGGGATCAAAGGAAATAGGAAATACGGACAGAGGGAGACATTTCCACAGATGACCTGTTGGATAAATGAAGGACGGGAAGTAACGGTTATCTCGTAGTGGCAGAGGAGTGCAGGCAGATAGTTCAGAGGAGCAGTGACCATCGAAGTAGCATTAGAAAAGAGATAAATATGCAACAGAGCGGCGAAGAGACAGAGGTTGAAGGGACCCAGTAAGGGGAGGAGTGTTAATGAGACGTAAATCCTTTGAATCTACCTTGTTGAGAAGAGCTGTATGTGGGAGGCTCTCCCACACATGAGAGTTGTACTCTACACAGGGACGAATAATACCCGTGTATAAAGTGAACAACTGTGCAGGGGTAAAGAAGGTACAGAGTCGGCTTAGCACATCTAATCTCTTGGAAGCAGATATAGCAGAAGATGTAATATGATCTTTCCAAGATAAATCCCGTAAGAATGAGACCTCAAGTATGTTCAAAGATGAGGCAGGACTGACCTGGATATTATTTAACATTAGTGGGTATTCATGTGGAAGATTCTGAAGGATTGATAGGTGTAAGATCTGAGCTTTTGACACATTAACAACAACAAGATTACTCCAGTCAGAGATACGAGTCAAGTCAGACATTAGGTGTGCCATAGCCTCATCTCATGTTGGTTGAAGTAATTGCTGAGATGGACGCAGTGGGTACCGAATGGAAAGGTGAAGGTTGAAACATCAGTATATTAGTGGATAGGGTTAGATGTGCAGTTAAGAAGGTCACTGATGAATAAAAGGAAGAAAGTTGGCAATAGAACAGTACCCTGAAAAACACCACTATTGACAGATCTAGAAGAAGAACGATGGCCATCTACAACAGCAGCTACAGGATGACCAGAAAGGAAGCTAGAGATGAAGGCACAGATAGAAGGTTAGAAACCGTAAGAGGGGAGTTTGGAAATTAAAGAGTTACGCCAGACTCCACCGAAAGCCTTTGAGATGCCAAGTGCAGTGACAAAGCTTTCACTAAGTCCAGAAAGGAGGTTGACCAGGAGTGTGAAAAGTTGGTGGGAAGGTTGCCAGTGAAGCATCCATGACAGAACCCATATTGACGTTCAGAAAGAGGGATGTGATGGGAAAGATGCTTTAATATTTTCTTGTTAAGAATAAACTCAAAATCTTTTGAGATGCAAGATGTTAAAGCAATTGGGTAAGAGTTAGAGGGTTAGGAATGGTCACCCTTCTTTGGGACAGGCTGAATGAGAGAAATTGATTGATTGACTGATTGATTGATTGTAATAAAATCTGGCTGCGCAACTGCCAGGGTCATATACCGCCGGACAACAAGCTAAAGGACGCAGCAAATAAAAAAGTAAACACTTAAAACAAAGTTAATAGCTGTTACTAGAAAGAAAACGTTGAAAACACTAAAAGAATTGATAATAAAATATCAATTACTTATAAAAGTTTAAGGAGGCCAGCCTCCTGAATAAAACTCAAATCATCAGTAAAATTGCTAGAGGCTCCACCAAGCATCGAAGAGAGACAGTAGGCACCATCTGTCCCTCTATGATTATGGAGGAATCTGTGACGTAGGTTCCCCAAACATGGACACTCAACCAGCAAGTGGCGGACAGTAAGGGAACAAGGCAATCATCACAGTACGGTTGAGTCTCACCACACATGAGGAACCCATGTGTAAGCCGAGAGTGACCAATACAAAGCCTAACAAGAGCCACCTCCAAACGCCGTGACATGGAGGGGAGAACCCGTGGCACAACCACTCGTGGAAAGATTTCTTTTAGTTTATTATGAGCAACACCATCCAAGTGTCTCTGCCAGCACGTATAAATTCTGGACAGCAAGTATGATGTTATATGAGAAGCAGGAAGCGGATAGTTGGTTAGCAGCTGTTGAGAAGCCGCAGCTTTAGCTAATGTATCTGCCCTCTCATTGCCCATCACACCAACATGTGCGGGAACCCAGCAGAAATCCACTCTCTTCCCCTGACGACGAATGAGGAACAGCCTCTCCAAAATAGCTAAGGCTATAGGATGGGGAAAGTTAAGAGAATCCAGGGCCAAAACCGTCCCTTGAGAGTCGCTAAAAATAGTAAAATAAGTGTCATGGTGGACGTACACCAACTTCAGGGCTAAAACAATAGCTGCCAACTCTGCAGTAAAAACTGTGGCAGCCAAAGGAAAATTACCTCCACGGTTAAAATTGGGAAATATCACTCCAAAACCAACACCAGAGGCGGATTTAGAGCCATCAGTCACAGGCACAGAACCATCATGACTATAAGAATGTTCTAAAAATAACTGTAAAAGACACTGACGAGCAACAGTATCATTTGAGCCTGCCAAAAACCTGCAGAAAGTTACCTTGGGCAAGATCCATGGCGTAACCCTCGGGATCCGAACAAGACTAACAGGTACTGTTGACAAACCAAACTCCTCCAGGATATCCTGAACCCTATATCCAAACAGATGAGGCATGCGAGGGTGCGTACGATAATACAAAAAACAAGACTGTCGCATCACACACTCACGGACAAGTGGGTCTGGAAGGCGACAAATCCAACGAATCCGACTGATGCAGCAGACCTAAGGGAGGAACACCAGCCTCCAGCAACAAGCTGGGAATCGGAGATGACTGAAAGCCCCAGTTGCAAGGTGAAGATCAGCATGATACACATCATCTGAAGTTTTTAGTCTGGACTCTGTGGCAGAGGAGTACACCTCAAAGCCATATGATAGCTTGGTTGTTACAAAAGCCTGAAACAGATGCAAGAGTATCCTCCGATCAGCACCCCAAGAGGTACCGGTATGGGACAGAACCATAAACAGCCTGACAGCCTTCATACATGATACTCTAAGATTTGGCAAGTGTGAAGCCCAAGTCAAATGACGGTCAAACATCAGGCCCAAGAATTTCGTCTCTGCCACACAACGGAGTCTCCTGCCACAAAGCTGAAGATCAGGGTCCGGGTGTACCCCTCTCATCCTACAAAAGTGCATAGTCTCAGTCTTCGAAGGGGAAAACTGAAAACCCTTGGAAGTGGCCCAGGCAGAAAACTTGTCCAAGGGAAGCTGCATATGCCACTCAATAGCAGAAATGCGGAAGCCATAAAACCATATAGCTAAGTCATCCACATAAACAGATGAGAATACCCCAGCAGGCACAGTGTCGAGGATACCATTGATGGCCACTGCAAACAGGGAAACACTTAAGACACTCCCCTGTGGGACACCTTCCTCCTGGCACGGCGGCACAGAGAGGGTAGAACCCGCACGGACCCGAAACACACGATCAGTCAAGAAGTCTTCAAGCAACACGGGCAGGTGAACACATAAACCAAAGGCATGAAGTTGTTGGAGGATGCCATGGTGCCAGGCAGTGTCATAAGCCTTCTCAAGGTCAAAGAACACAGCCACTAGATGTTGCTTAGAGGCAAAAGCTTCACAGATCGATGCCTCGAGCCTGACAAGGTTGTCCGAAGTACATTGAAATTTACGGAAGCCGCTCTGCAAAGGAGAGAGAAAGCAACCCTTTTCTAACCAGACAAACCCGACATTGACCATCTTTTCGAATAGCCTGCACACACATGATGTTAAGGAAATTGGGCGATAGTTGGAAACCTAGGAATGGTCCTTACCAGGCTTGGGAATGGGGAGGGCAACACCCAACTTCCAACTCTTGGGAAGAGAGCCCTCACCCTAAACCCTGTTAACGGAGCATAACGTAGGGAATTTCGTCAGGTCCAGGAGCGGTGTCACCATACTCTGAGAGGGCAGCACGTAGCTCACGGAGACTAAAGTCAAAATTATACAGCTCTCCGCCATGGGAGTGAAAGTCCAGACCCAGCCTCTCCTGTTTCCTACGAAAGCTAGTACATGATTTAGAAGGGTCTTTTTTGAGACAGCATAAAACTGGTTTGCAAAAGCAGAGGCTACTGCATCTGGTGCTGACACAAGATCGCCCTGAAGTCGCAACACCGGTGGGAAGGGGGGCAAGAACCTGCCAGAAATCTTGCACACCCTCTTCCACACCATTGGCATTGGAGTAGAGGATGTAACTAAAGAAACATACGCCCTCCACGAGGTGCGGCGAGCATCTTAATATATATATCACCAACTTGGGATCAGGTGGCTTTGTAGACGAATGCGAAATGTTTATTCAGACAGTCGGTCTCGTGTTTTGCTATAATTTGTTTTATTTTTGTACTTGTGTCGCTCTGTATACCATGTTGTATGTGCAACAGGTATGCCATTCATTGTTTATTACTGAGCTAATTTTTTAATATTATTTGCGAAGAAAACAATCTAATTTTCGTACGTAATGCTGTAACAGAGTTATGACTTGTTTCTCGAGAAATGTCATTCACCGGAAGCATTTTAAGGATTTAGTTTATTAATTAGTTTTCTTTTCTTTTTAGACTATTAAAGCACAGTACTTGGACAAAGGTGTAGCTGTGACAACTATTAGGCTTTAAGTTCTTCAAACTCCCTTTTTTTTTTTTCTTGTTTGCAATGATATGCCATCATAGTGGAAAATGCACTACTAACACACAAAATCCGCCACCCTAGTGGTAAGATGTAGCTGGGAAATAGGCTTGGGTCATGTGTTTACATAAAGTGTATATAATCGTACCGGTATTTCCCGAAATGGAGATACACTGCAGTCAGTTAGTAGTCTATCTATCAATGGGTGGCCACAAGCAAATCGCATCCCGCCATTTCACTGCCCCGATCCCAGCTCACACCCCCCTCTCTCATATATCTCTCCAATCCATCCCTCTATTTCATCCTTGGCCTCCCCCTCCCTCTCCCCCACTCCACCTCATTCACATACACTCTCCTCGTCAGTCTCTCACTCTCTATCCTCTCCAGATGGCCAAAAGACCTTAATGTGTTTCTCCTAATGCTTCCAATCACATCCACATCCACACCACAACACACCTTCACTTCCTCATTTGTCAGTCTGTCTCTCCATGTGACTTCATATGCTCCTTTCAAATAACTCATTTTATCTGGTCTCACTCTTGACGTCTGTCCCTCCAACAACGTCCAAGCTTCACTTCCATATGTTAGAGCTGGTATCCCAATACTGTCATGTAGTAGCTTTTTCAATTCCATGCTCATTTCCTTGATTTTTATCACTGCTTTTAAGGAACCAACGACCTTTCTTTCCTTCTGCACCCTTTCAAGCACTTCGCCCTCTAAACGTACATCCTTACTTATCACATTACCCAAGTACTTAAACGCACTCACATTCTCCATATCCTCCCGATCCAGTCTCACTGTGCATTCATTGACTTCACTTCTCTCGAAGACCATCACTTTACATTGCCCTACATTCACATTTAGATTCCGTTTCTTAAACACTCTCCCAAACTCATTCACCAAGCCTTGCAGCTCCCCTTCGTCTTCACTTAGTAACACAGTATCATTTGCAAACAACAGTACATTTCCAAACACTGCTCCTCTCACTAGGGCTGCTCCAACATCCATTACCCTGCTTTGTATCTCTTTTATACCCGGTCCATGTACAGACTGAACAGCCATGGAGACATGACACATCCTTGTTTCAATCCGACCTTCAAACAGAAAAAATCACTCAGTTCACCAGCCACACGCACTGCAGCCTTAGCACCCTCATGCATACTCTTTACAGCCTTTTCTCCAAATCCATGAAGGCTGCATACAACTTCTTTCCCTTCTCTAGAAACTTTTCCACTAAAGACCTAAGAATTAATATCTGATCTACACAACCTCTTCCTTTCCTAAAACCTCCCTGTTCTCCTCCAACTAATTCCTCTTTTATTTCCCTACCTCTGCCAGTAAGTATCCTACCATATACTTTTCCTGTTACACTAAGAAGGCAAATGCCCCTATGATTACCACACACTTCTTTTTCCCCTTTTCCTTTGTACATGGGAGTAATTATAAAGTACCTGACTTCCCATCCTCCGGGACTCTACCTTCCTCCCAGGCCAATCTGCACATCTTCCACATCCATTCTACTACTATCTCTCCCCCATGCTTCAGCATTTCACCAAACACTCCATCAATTCCTGGGGCTCTCCCCATTTTAACTTTCTTCACTGCTTCCACAACTTCCATCCTGCTGATTTCTTCCTCTCTTCTCACATCCCTCCTTCTCCCAGCCATTCCCCAGCCACTTATGCTTGCATTACTTTCATTCTCTATGTTCAACAGTTCATTAAAGTGTTCTCTCCATCTGCTTATTTTTATTTCCCTTCTCCACTAGTAATCTGCCATTTTTAGCTTTCACTCCCCAACTCAGGAGTAGACTGTAGCACCAGTCGAGCAGGGCAGTACTCCCAAGGAGGATGGAAAGCTGATGACAGGGAGAGCTGGAGCTCCCGTTTCATCAGCCCTCAGGACTTGTTCCTGACCATCCCCCTTGCTGAAATTTTTCAGTGTCTCAGTAACACAGAGAGTAGACCAGCATGCTCTCCAATACAGGTTTCTCTTACTGTCCACACCAAACTACATACACGCTACACACTACACTTCCTTTTCAATTTTTTTTTTTTAATGGCGACTGTAAATCGTGCCGCGGAGTCCCCAGGGTGGGGGGGCCATAAATGCCCCCACCATCCGCCCCTCTCCCGGTGACGACTCTCGGAGCCGCCTGGAATCACTGTCTGACTCACTCCTTCTTCATTTCTGTAACATTCGCGGCCATTCCTCTAACTTTCTCTGTTGAGCACCACCTTTTCTCCTCTAAACCTCACCTTCTCTTTCTCTCTGAGACTCAGCTGTCTGAGACAACTGACAGCAAACCCTTTTCTGTATCCTCCTACTTTCTCTATTCTCATTTCAAAGCCAAAGGTGGCTGTTGTGTATAGGTACGCAATGATCTATCTTGCTCTCGTGTTCCTGAACTTGATTCTTCTTAATTCTCTACTCTCTGGCTTCGGCTCTCCTGTCATTCTCTGACTAAATATATCTGTGCTGTTTACTTATCTCCTAATTCTACTGACTATCAAAAATTCTTTGACTATCTTACTTCTACGATGGAACACATTCTATCCATTTCTCCTTTCTCTGAAATCTCCATTCTAGGAGATTTCAATGTTCACAACCGCTTTTGGCTCTCCCCTCCTTTCACTGATCCACCTGGTGAACAAGCCTACATCTTTTCTATCCTTAATGACCTAGAGCAGCTTGTACAGCACCCTACCCGTATCCCTGACCGCCTTGGAGAGAGTTCCA
>JAGKTI010019234.1:0-17136 GCA_018397915.1 Birgus latro | reverse complement strand
TGGTTAACATATTTCTACTCGAAATGTATACAAGAATACAGCCATGAAAGACGCGAACCGAAACGAAACAGTTTCTTAACAGCCAATGAAACGGGTAATATTCGAGCACAAGTCTTCTTTGCAGAGCAGCAGGAGGCATCACACCTTTACAGTTCTAGGGCTTGTCTAGGTAAGTCGGATACTCATTTCATTGGTTTTACTTTGGTTATACACAGTCTGGAAAGGCTGAGTATGTAGTTGAATAATATGCAACACACGTGAGCCATTTACGGAAATATTAGCGAAGTGTTCCCTTTCATGTCCTGTATCAGTTTCACCCCAGTTGCTTCCCAGCCCACCCGTGTTTGTCTCATTATTTGCTAGACCTCCTGCCTAGTTATCACTTGATCGTCAGGTGTCTTTGAGTGCACCCTGCAGTAATACGGGTCTGTGAACTGAAGTAAGTTGGATACTCATTACCTTGGGTCTGCCCTGGCCATATACCCATCCACGTTACAATGTTTGGCCGAACTGCAGTCCTGTAGAAACAGTTACCCCCATGCACATATTCGTTATGAGACCTTTGCCAGGAATTAACTTTGCACAACATAATGTATTCCAGGTGCATGGTGTGTGTGTATCCGTTTCCCTACCCTCTTGCCTCGCGGTCTCCTGCTGTTCTGCTTGCCTGTCTGCTTGTCTGCTGGAGTGCCTTTTTGATATTTATTTCTCAGTACACCGGTAAGTTTTGTATCATTGTTGCCAGATTAGGTTTAACCACAAGCTTTAGTATAATATGGTGGGTTTGTGAATGCCTACTCGCCAGCTTTATGAGGCTCTCGCTATGGTAGGATGATTATAAACTGATACTTACCCCTATTTAGCAATATGTAAGATGCAGGTCACTTAATATGCAGAACAGTATTGGAAATCACTAATGTGACATAGGGAAATAGTGATGACACTGAACCAATACTCACATGGAAGTAGTAGATGTAAAATGACACGCAACTTGTTTACATGTGACAAAAGCCAATATCTTATAATGAGAGTAAGAGTAATCATGGATTACCTTTGGTATATGGCAACTTGAGCCTTATATTGCTAACTAATGACGTTCTCGACGGTAATACAGCAGCTGCTTTTGAATGAGATGTCTTGTTGGTACATATCAAACGCAGCACTATTGTTTCTAAACACTACAATTGCTGTAAACAGTTTAAAGTGTAGTGACAGTTAGGAGTATATTAGATTTCATTATAACGCAGTCATAGTTTTCATGTTTTCCCAACATGTTTAATGCCTGGCATATTCTGGTGCTGGATTATTTTAAGCCAAAAGCAGTTTGTGAACGCTGCCGACTGGGAACGCGATAGTTCATCACGAAATATGCTTGCACATTACAAATCACTTGCAAATTATACTGATTAATTTATGGTCTAATAATTATATATACGTAAGTATATTTTTGCTTTAAAATGATCATTTATTATGACGTCAGTAAGGTTCAATGTAACCGATTTGTATGGTGCCTAAGGCTGCATTAACTATTTTCACTGACTCAGTAGTCAGCTGGTGGCTGGACTTCATTGTTGATACATCGTCTCACTCTTTCTTGCTTCTGTATGAGAAAAAATATTTTATAAAATACAGAATTTTTAGCGTTGGGTAAAGTGGAGAACTTAATTGAATACATTTCATTATACAACATTTTACATAAACTGGACGTTATTTTACCACCAAGCTCAATCATGTGTAATTTTCCCAAAGAAAATAGGTTTGAGGATTACTTTAGATCCCCA
This sequence comes from Birgus latro, assembly GCA_018397915.1. NCBI lineage: Eukaryota > Metazoa > Arthropoda > Malacostraca > Decapoda > Coenobitidae > Birgus > Birgus latro. Next base: position 15,355 of record JAGKTI010019234.1, on the reverse strand, counting down.
TTTTGTGGGGATATCGCATTTCTGTTCAGTCTGTCGGACTGATAAGGCAATCTTAACATGTCACAGTGTAACCCGCGTTGCCCGCTATTACTGAACTGATAAGGCAATCTTGACATGCCACTGTAACCCGTGTTGCCCGCTGTTATTACCTGTTCAGTCATGCGGACCCGTCTGTTGCTGTAATAACTGTATTCAGTGTTGGCAGGCTTATTTTTCATGTTGCAACGTTTTAACATATACCTAACTGTGTGTCGTAGCATTTTGTGTTGTTTTAATGTGACTGTATAATGACTGTGTACTGGTAACAGTTATTGCTACTTTTTTGTTGTTGCTGTTGTAGGTATGGATGCAAGGTCCAAGGACACGCGCTAATCGTCCTGAGGTCATCACGAGGAGAACCCTGATAGTTGGTTACCACAAGGCAGGGAAGGGGATACGGGAAATCAGCAGGCTTATGGGTATCTCCACAGCGACAGTGCAGCTGTGAGTGAACCGATTCGAGGCAGAAGGTCACGTCTTTACAAGGCCGAGACCTGGAGGTCCACGTCATGAAGGCAGAAAAGGACGAGAGACTACAACAGACAGCAGGAAGACTCCCATTGGCCAGTGCCATAAAGTCAACTAGCCCGCCCCGTCCCCCCAACGTACGATGCACGTCATCACTTTTTGTCATGCTCAGACCCTCCGACGTGCATAGTACATCACTCGATTGCAAGGCCCGTCGTTTGCACATTTTCAAGATTCGCGGGTGATTTTTAGTGGGTAGACACAGGACACCTTCCTCTAGCCACCACCAGGTGGGGACACTCAGGGACCACACGTGACCCGTGCTCACCTGTGACTCGGCCACTCAGCTTGTAGCAGTGCCCCAGGACAGACATGGCACGGCGAGGTCTCTCTGACAAGGAAATTCGGGCCGTCCTCGACACTTATCCAGCCAAGGAATTGACTGGGGATAGTGACTCACCCATAGACGACGATGTCCATGATAAAGATTGTGCTTCTGGCAGAGAGGATGAGCAGCGGTGACGAGGAGGTGCCGCCACCTAGGAAGCGGCGGTATGTTACATGTCGTCAAGCAGACCAGGGTAGAGCACGAGGAGGTGGATGCACCTGTATCATCACGAAGGGTAAGACGAGGGCGAGGACGAGGACGAGGGCGGAGCACGTGGTTGTGGTGTTCCCACGTGGTTGGGCTTGGAGCGAATCTCGCCACGTGGAACAGAAGGAAGGAGGCGGTGTAAGAGGTATGGATCTATACCCTTGTTTGGGGATGGCAGAAGTGTAGGGGTGGGAGTGAGAAGTGTTGAAAATGAAAGTGGTGGTGTGAGGGAGGGAGGTAGCTCGCTGCCGTGTGGTGCACCTGGGCGGCAGGCAGGTGAGGTGGAGCCGCTCCCCAGTACATCATTTGCCCCGCAGTATTCCCACGCTCCCTGTCCACAGCCCTATGATGTGGGGAAGGGGGTGGGAGTGAGAATTGTGGAAAGTGAAAGCCGTGGTCAGATCAGATCAGATGAATGTCGGAGGCAGTGCCTTTAAGACGGCATCTCCTTTAGCAGCTTTGTACTTGTTTGTCATTTAGCTCCCTTTTCTTATTTGCTCTCATTTTCCAAAATTTGTATAAAGTTTGTTGTATTTTTTTGTCACAGGGAGGTAGGTCACACGCTCCCACGTGGTGCACCTGGGCGGCAGGCAGATGAGGTGGAGCCGCTCCCAAGTGCATCATTAGTCCCGCAGTCTTCCCACACTCCCTCTCCACAGCCCCGTGATGTGGAGAAGGGGGCGAAAGCAAAAGCTAGCAGTAAAGGAAAAAGAAGAGCGAAGAGGACTGCGAGTGGGGAAGGGCGCTGCTCTCCACCTCCCCAACCCCCCCACCCACTCGTCTACACCCTGACGAAGGCTATGATGGTGCTAACAGTGATATGTCTTGGGCATGGGAAGACTGGAGTGATTTCGAACCTGTGATTCACCCCTTTACAGAGGAAAGGCGGTCTGGCTGCTCTGCTCCACATATCCACCAAGGCTCTAGCAGGGTGGATTTCTTCCACCTGTACTTCTCTGAGGAGTTCGTGGAGGATATAGTGGAGCAGACAAATATCTTCGCCAGGAGGATCCACAGTGAAAATGAGCGTCAGGGGACAACGAGCGCCCACGCACAGCGCTATAGTTACCCAGTCATTGTAAGTGAGATGTTCCTATTTTTTGCCCTGGTGCTATTGATGGATATAATAAAGAACAGACAGATTCTGGCTTACTGGTCTACTGACCCCATTACTTATTTTTTTTTTTAAATGCAAGGAAGAAGGTACCAAAGGCCGCAGACCCGCAAACTGTTCCTTCCAAGAATAAACAAAAACAATACAAAAGAGAGCCAAATTCAAGATCCGTTCATTTAGAGATGCCTGGACACCCTGCATTTGAAGGACTGGAGATCATAGGAAGTAGAAAATACAGACAGAGGAAGACAGTTCCAGAGTTGACCAGTTGCATAAATGGAGGTATGGTAATAACTTAACTTTTGCATTAGAGAGTTGGACAGAAAAGGGATGAGAGATTGTTGCATCTTAGATGTGTGCCACGTGCCCGTCGTAGAGGTGAAGGGATGCAAGCAGACAGTGCAGGGGAACAGTGGCCATTGAAGTGGCGATAGAAAAGAGATAAAGCTGCAACAGTGCGGCGAAGAGACAGAGGTTGAAGGGAGCTAGTACGAGGAGGAGAGTTAATGAAATGAAAAGCCCTTGACTCCACCCTATTGAAAAGGGTTGTATGTGGGGAGCCTCCCCACACATGGGTTGTAATCTAAACAGGGGCGAATAAAACCCGTGTATATAAGTCAACAACTGTGCAAAGTTAAAGAAGGTTCAGAGTCAGCTTAGCACACCTAATCTCTTGGAAGCAGATTTCACAATAGATGTAATATGTTCTTTCCAAGATAAATCCTGAGTGAATGAAACCCCAAGCATGTTTAAGGATGATGCAGGAACGACCTGGACATTATTAAACATCAGTGGGTATTCCTGTGAAAGATTTTGTCGGGTTGATAGGTGTAAGAACTGAGTCTTTGATGCATTAAAAACAAGATTATTTTTACCCCAGTCAGAGATACGAGCCAAGTCAGACATTGTGTGCCATAACCTCATCCCTTGTTTGCTGAAGTAACTGCTGAGACGGGCGTTGCGGGAACCGAATGGAAAGGTGAAGGGTGGAATCATCAGCATATGAGTGGATAGGGTTAGAGGTACAGCTTAGAAGGTGACTGATGAATAAAAGGAAAAGAGTTGGTGATAGGACAGAACCATGAGGAACACCACTGTTGATAGATCTAGAAGAGCGATGGTCGTCTACAACAGCAGCTATAGAACGACCAGAAAGGAAGCTAGAGATGAAGGCACAGATAGAAGGATAGAAACCGTAAGAGGGCAGTTTAGAAATTAAAGATTTATGCCAGTCTCGATTGAAAGCCTTTGAGATGTCAAGTGCAATGGCAAAGCTTTCGTCCCGAAAGGAGGATGACCAGGAGTCTGAAAGATAGGTGAGAAGATCGCCAGTGGAGCGTCCCTGACGGAACTCATACTGATTATCAGAAAGAATGTTGTAATAGGAAAAATGCTTTAAAATTTTTCTGTTAAGAATAGACTCGAACACTTTTGAAAAACAGGATGTTAAAGCAATTGGACGATAGTTAGAAGGCTGGGAATGGTCACCCTTCATTGGGATTTGCTGAATGAGACCAAACTTCCAGCAAGAAGGAAAGGTACACTCTGAAACCATAATCTCTAGCCCACCTGGGTCGGTGGCGGAGGTTAGTACAGCAACTGTTCTGGACGGCGGCCCACTCAAACTATCACGAGGCAACACACTCACGAACACATATAGTCCTTATGAACCATTCGAGGCTTCGCTCTTAGTGTGTCATATGTTTAATCATCTTGCTGTATATATTGCTAAGTAGTCAGAGTATGGCTGTATATGTCATAATGTATAAGAACTGTACATGGCATTGTATACTCTGCATTATCTTTAATAAACAGCAACACGAAGAGAAATTACGGTAGGTTGTAGTTACGAATATAAGAATGGAAATAAAGACTTCCAAACCACCCAGTGATTCCATACTATGTTTTCTGCGAGTGCGAGAGAGATCTTCCCACTCATCACCCCCCCCTTCCCCCACCTCACGCCCTAATATCATTCCTCGCTGTGAGAGTTAGGGCAGCTGTTGTAGCTATTCCTGCCCGGGTATTCCTGGTTGGGGTTGTATTGTGGCCATAAACAGACTTGCTCCGCCTCTCAGCACTCTGGCCTGCTGTATACGAGTATAGCTAACCCGACATCACCCTCCTCCATTACCTTCACCTCGTATCATGCTGCCAAATAAGAATTTAGAATTGTAAGCTGATTTAATGGTAGCCAAGCAAAGATCACTGAGAAAGGTTTTTAGTAAGTAGGTCTATTGATCTACTTCATCTCCTCCGTAATATTTGTATAACTGTCAAAGTAGTGAATGAAGCTGCCCTTATCAGGGTCCGTCAAACTATGTGAGAATCACAGATTATCAAGGCTAGTATTAGATATACCCTTCTTTCTTTTGGTACATCTGTCAATGGCGCAGGATGCGCGTCCGTACTCACTGAAGCTCAAAGAGGAAGAAGAGTCAGCTGTGAACAACTAACATGACAAAATCCCACGTTTATTGGAGCCCTCAGTTTTCTGACAGAATAGGTTGATAACTGAGCTACCTCTACCGTCGTCTCTAACAGAAAGGATCTCTGCGATGATGCAGTAACCCAGGAGCAACTAGAACAGGTGGGAGTACAAATTGGTGAAATCTACCTCCATTACTAGGTAAACCAGCAGAGATATTCTTTTCTAACTTGGTTACCCAGTGTCTGCTACAAGGTTATCACTGAAACAAACTTGTATTAGAAGTGGCATGGTGTAGAAGAGACTTCCTGAGAAACACTTCTGTAGTCTGCTCTGCCCTTCTACCAAACCTGCACATCTCAGCATCAGTCTGTCTCAGGAAAACACCATTTCCCCAGCCAGCCACCCAGCATCAGTCTGGCTCAGGACTACGCCATTTCCCCAGCCAGTCACCCTTCCAAAATCACGTGTCTGAGATCAGTCATGAGTGAAGCCTCTAGGTATGTCACTGGGGCCGACGACCGAAGAACCCCAGATGAGATATCCTGCTGTCCAAGGAAGACGTCCGCTCAAGCCAGATGACTAATACTCAGACACCCCTGACATTCATATTCCCCTCCCCCTATGGGATTGTCGAATATATTCTCCTGTCTTACAGTCACACCTATATGATACACGATATCATTGTACCAAAACTGCAGACTTATAGATTCACTTTGTTAGTTGACCATTTGGAATTCGGTATTCTCATGCTCACTGAAATGTATCCAAGTTAAGGTAAGTACAGACAAAGATTACTTTACGATTTATTGTTAAACGTTCGTTGACTTATTCAAATTTTGGATTTTCGGGGAAAAAAAAAATCGATGTACAGTCACCACTTTTACTTTCGCAATCACTGGAGTTCCCCAGTAAAAATATTTGTACTTCATTTCGTATGTACTGCGGCCATTTTCACTCCTCTGATTGGTGTGATTCCGAAGATAAAAGATTATATATTTTTTAGATATGTGGTCATCATTTTCGCTTAAGATCGATATGATCTACGAACCGCAGCATTTGCGGACCCAAAAGGCTGCAGTAAGTTAAGCTTATTTCATTTATTTGTCTTCTTCCGAGACAGTCTTTAAGCTCAAGTCACTCTGCGGCGTGACTAGGGTGGGATTTGAGTTAAACAAGCAAGTGGAGCGAACTGACGCGATATAAGTACCAGTTTAGCTGAGTTGTAAAGTTATTTTATTATTTACGCTGTGAGGCAGACCATTTCCAGAAACGAATCTCCACTGAACCTGTGTTATAGGGTGTCCGATTCACAATCGATCGTCATCTGACTGGTGACCCAGCAATTCATTCTAATGGTGTAATGAGGGTTTTCTGTACTGTGTAAAAAAAAAAAAAAAAACTATGTATACTTATCAAGAGTTTCAGGACCAACCACCAGCCCTCTCATCTATTATTATTTTTTTTTTCACTACTTTCTGGAGACGGGATACATTTCCAATAACCCTGATCCTGAGTTCAGAAAAAAAAAAAAAAACGGGGAGGGAAATGTATCGATTAAAAAAGCTTGGTTCTAGCCCCATTTATGGCATGCAGGGAACATTCATTGGCTTACACAGTCTCAACATCTTGACTGTTCACCTCTCTGATGGAAGAGTTACTGTTAACTCAGTCCATGTGAGCAACTAATCAATTTTATGACATATATTCTATACTTTATTTCCTTTGATTATGACCTTGAGTCATTCAGATTTCAAGTGCCATGTATTTCGAAATGAAACGAATCTTGATTTTTAACTTTCTTCAAAAGACACTCCACTCTCCAGTGTCAGGATGTGCATTAAACTTTTTGCAGGACACTTGTTGCTCCAAAACCTATCATGGAGGAAGGCGATGATATCCCATATGATAAATAATCTCGCGATACTTCAAGGAGAATACTCTGTTATCATCAGAATATTTACCTAAGCAACGCTGACTGCGAAATGTCCCAAGAAAGTTATACAATGTATCGTCATGGAAACAGGTTTATCAACGTTGAGTGGAATAATTTGGGCATTGTGCAGTGTGTATCACGTGTGGTGTCAGACTGACTCGCACAAGGTGTGCACTATTATCTTGGATCAGGGGTACACATGAGGGCAGGGGCTCTGAAATGTCTCTAACTCCGAACTACTGAAAGGTTCTAACCCTTATTACCTGCTTTATTATTACGTAATTGCCTAGCAATATCTCAGAAGGTTATACCACAGTTTCTAGGTGGTGCAAAGAAACTAATGAAGCGGGGAAAAAAAAAAACTTCCAACCCAATTGAATATCATTTGAATTATATTTACCAAATTAGGAAAGACTTCTGTGGATTAAACGCTGTTTCAAGGCAGTGTAAAAAAAAAGTATTCAGCGTCATTTCGCAAGAAATTCAGAATATTACCAGTTAATAAATAAACACATTCTCTCTCTCTCTCTCTCTCTCTCTCTCTCTCTCTCTCTCTCTCTCTCTTCTGACTTTCCACCGCTTCATGTCCAGTGCTCCATAACGTTTCTTTGAATGCTTTATCCTTTACATTTCACCGCTGCTTTCACTAATCACTCGACTAAACTTTCCCTGTGATTCTCCAACCTCCATGCCCGGGGATCGATCAGACACTTCTAAGATGCTCGCCTTGAGGTCACCTTGCCATTACAGGTTAAGTGATGGGAGATCTTTACACATATATTGCAAAAGGATGCAATAGTGAGTTTACATAATGGATGAGTAATATGTAAATAGCAACATGTCACTTGATCAATTGTATAACCCAAAGATGGAGGCCTCGAATCCACTTTCGACAATGCAAGTCTAACTGATGTAAAACAATCACACACCGTGATATTTCCATTCGGTTCCCCACAAAGCCGACAGATGTTGCTGCACATGTCGAGCAAACCTTATTCTTTTCTATATGTATAAAACTACTGCAACTTGTATAGCCCATGTGCATCCTGGAGAAAATTCCACAGCATCTGATGATTTTATTGCAGTAATCCATCTGCCTAATCTGTCGATATTTTCACTTTGTCGGGCTTCTCCTATGACCATGACTATATTATCACTTTAAATTGTCCTGTTGCTCCATTCAGGCCTTTGGACACTGCGAAAAAGTGAGGTTTAAGAAATTTTGGGGCTGCAAATTGGGAGACTCTACACAGTTCGTCACTGATTTCTCTTGAATGATGTGTGTGTGTTTTACGCATTATGAAGTTTATTTTTTCAGACACGGAAACACACCTTCCTTTCACGTATCCTTCAACTAATAAAGCTGGTCACACTTGCTTGAATACTATCGACAACAAGGAGAAGGCCTACTAAGATACCTTACTGGGGCAAACTCGCCCCTGCATCTCTGCTGCTTTAAATTTCTGTGCACAGACGCCACAGTCTGTTTTTCATTTAGTTAAGAATAGCCTCATTCGTTGTAAATGTTTTGAACTCTCTTCCTTATTTCTTTTCTCTCCTTCTGGTATCAAGGCAAAACGTTTTCTGAATACTTCTTTCTCCTTCTCTCCTCTTTTCCATTCAGAAAACTCTGTAGCTGCTCCCTCTGTTGAGAAAGCAGAACTCTTACTCTTTTTTCTATTCATTCCACTTTGGATGATCAGTTGCTGCCTTTCCATCTCTCTTCATGTTTTAGTTCCTCATGCCTCTCTTAATATTTTCTCCACCAAATGAACTTTTCCCATCTCTGGTCTATATCAAATTGGTGCGGCTGTTTGCAGTAGATCGTAGTATGTGAATACAAATGGAAATATCACAATTTGTGATGGTCACATATCTTTTAGACTTTTATTTTCAACGTGGCTTCGTGCCTCCGTATAAGAGGTATTTAATCGACCCGATGTCTTAGCGCAATTTGCCATTCTACGTATACCGCACATAACTCTCCGTACGTGACGCACCTCTACGCATGATGCACTAATTTATTACTTCCCTGAATATTTCTACATTTCCTCCAGTTCACATACTTCGTCCACATTGAGCCTACACCTGCTCCTAACTTTTATAGCACAATTGGACTCTAGTTCTTCCTGTAATCCTTCTATTGCAATTTCTTACTATTGAGCACTTTCACCTGTACATGTTTCTTCCTCTTACCTTACTTTTGCTCTTCTGTCATCTTTCTAGGCATTTACTTATACTTTCATTTCACCACCGATTTTTAATGGTGAATACAGGGTTAAGATATTGGTGATGAATACCCTTCGGGTATCGTTAGCCATTTCCAGGCTGAATGAAATTCCTTGAGGGTATCCATAGTAAGATATGTACTGTCAGTGGAAGTGATTCCTTAACCATTTAGCGACTGATCACCCCTAAACTAAAATTATTTGCCAGTAGCAAAAACTTTGACTTTCTCTTGTTTACAAAGGTTTAAGAGAAGTGCTTACTACATCTGACAGCTTATGACAGGGTGTACCTCAATGGGGCAGGTTACCCAATTCTATGACCAAGTTTGCTCAGCCGCTCAACATCAACAAAACAAACAACACACATCACGGTGGCAGGAAAGTAGGTTGCAACCACTCGTGGTACAACAGCAGCAGCAACACACCATTATAGACCTGAGAGCAGAGGCGGCAGCGGCTAGCCAACACACAGTATTAACGCTGATGGTGCAAATGTTTCGAGAATTTTAGCACCAGCCCACCTCACAATGGTCCCCGTAATAGACCGTCTACATCCCGCTTTTGTGAACCCTGTCTCACACAGCGCCACCAGCACCACTCATACCCCCTCATTGGGCTCGTACTTACTATGGCTTTATGCTGATTACTCGACCCAAACTTCTCTCGTGTTTCCCCGTTCTGCCATTTTTCTCAGCGGTGTATTTTGGTGCTTGTATCCTTTCCATTTTTTCTTTCTCACATAGAAAAATATATTTTTTTTTATAGTCCTGTGCATACTTTTTTTCCTCTCAGTTTTTCTCGTGCCTTTCCATTCCTTAATTTTTCTTGTGCAGTTGAATTTTTGGCAGTAAGTTTCTTTCCCATACTCTTTCTGGCCTTTGCCTCGCAGGGAAAATGAGCGGTTCTTATTTAATTCCTCTTTGAAGTTTATTCCCTGATGCTCTTCTAACGATAATGCGATGCTTTTAACTTTCACCACGCACGTACTATCCAAACTATGGTTCTCATTTTTACATATCGTACCACCCTAGCCTTCTCATATCCCCTATCCCTGAAGTGAATTCTAACCACTTCTGTATTAAGATTTTTGTTAATTTACTCTTGCTGCTACCGACGATTGTGTTCACCTCATTAGAGCCTTGCCAAGCCGGAGGGGTTAGATAAAACATTCATAATCTTAAACAAGAAAGATATTTCCGAAACTCAACGCATAGTCGGAAGACACGTAGGATAAACAAAATTAGGTGTCACAGTGACGAAAGGCCAAGAGAAATTGGTGAATGAACCATCCCCCACCAATACCACCACACATCATTGCACAAAATGGACCAGAAATTTTTCACTGAGTGAAGAATCTGATTGAACTGTACCGAATGTGATATGACACGAATGAGCCGAGATAGAATGTCGGTATTATTGCCCTTTCGGACAACACCACCAAATTCTTTTTTATTCTTATCAATCAATATTATAGCAAATTCTAAGATATATTTCAAGAACGGCGTTTCCTCTGCAAATATATAATAAGCGAGATAATATTAGGTCCTCATGCTGTCAGCAGTTCTTATGTTTGCAACAGTGTTGCAAACAAATGCTATTTTTGGTAGTACTGACTTGAGGGCCAATGACATGCCGCAAAAATCACCAGATTTATGGCTGGTTCTGTTTCAGCCAATTACTGCGCTCGCTTCTGGTAGGCAGGCTTCCCTTTCAAATCTGAATTCAGTCCAGCCATGGAGTCCATCTGCGCTGGATGTGTGATGGACTACATAAGTTCATCTCCCAGTTGTACGAGAAGGAAGACGCTGCTGTTTAATTTCTGAGGTAACATGGGGTTCTACCAAGGCAATTGCAGTGTCCTACTTGCAAACAACCCTGTAGCTACTGGGGAGACAAGCACCAGTGGTACTGCAATTGTCGAGTTACCGTTCCCAAGACGAAGAGGCGCCAGTGTACCTTCGCCGTATCCAACTGCAAAGGAACCTTCCTGGAGCATACTCACCTACCTGCCTGGAATATCCTGCTTTTCTTTAACCACTGGCTGCAAAAAAGTGGGATCACGACACAGTGATAACCTTCTTTGTTATTTCCGATCACGCAAGTATCGACTGCAGAAGCTTCTCTTCTGAGGTAACCGAGTTCTTGCTAGACGAGCAGGAGTCAGTTGGGGGGCCTGGAGTGGTAGTGGAGATCAACGAGACATATTTTGAGAAGAAGTACGAGCGTGGCCATTTTCTTAACCAGGTTTGGTTGTTTGACAGGACTGAACAAATGTCGAAGAAGCACTTCGTCATTCCCCTAATTGATAAAGATAGAAGTGCTACCTCGCTCATTCCCCCCGTCACATAATCCATTGGGCCCTTAAGTGAAGTGCATAGTGATGGTTGGCTAGCCTACAGAAACTTAACCAGATCATGCTTATATGCACAAATTTATTAACCACAGTGAACATTTTGTGGATCCAGGGGACATTTCAATACAGTCGCAAAATAATGAAAGGCTCTAGAGAGAAGTGAAGGAATGGAGGAAGAGACCTGGTGTTAGAAAAGAGTATCTGCGTCAGTATTTCACCCTCTTTTTGTTCATCCACCGATTCAGAGGCCAGCTACATCACTCCATCGTAGTAGTGCGGTTATATCCACCACATTCAAACACGCCACCACGTCCTGCCAGGCCATACAGCCGATGCAACGTCATCACGAGCAAGACCAGGATGAACCCCAATCTGGGCCATCGGCAGCTACTACTCACACCGAGTCAGATTAAGGTAAGGGTCCTAGGTTAGGTTAGGTTAGGTTGGCTGATTTTTCGTTTGGTTAGGTTAGGTTAGACAGTTCGTGGTTTTGTTAATTTTTTTTTGTTCAGATTGATTTTAGGTCAAGACGAGATTGTTTTTCTGATAGTTTTCGTTGTTTCCGAAGAAGTTTCAGCTTCATTCCTACCGGAAGTTGGTAGTTTCTCTGGTTTCTAGTTATTTAACCTCTCAGTTTCCCTGATCTTCAGAGCCCTTCCCACTTTAGAGGGGTTTAGGATTGATGGGGGGTTGAAATAGTGTCTGAGAAACTACTGATTTCCGGTACAAATCAAGGTCACTTTCGTCTGAAACACAACGAAGACGTCGGAATAATATAATTTCGTCTTCCAAAGAGGTGTTGTCCGAAACGGCAAATTTACCGAAATGTCTTCACTGGAATGGTTATGCTAGAACTGAATGTACAGTTGCGTGCATAAAAATAAACCCATTGCATTTCAGCACATAACTGCATAATGAGCGGTGACTCTTGAAACCCACTGATGTTATCTTCGGAGCACAGCACAGTTTTTACATTATTACGTGAGTTTTGCATTAGTTGGACTAAAATGAAGATGGGTACTATTGTCTGCAATTGTACTGTTTACAGCCAACAATCCTGTTATATGTCTGGGACTCCAAACTAATGAAACGAATCCAACCCAAGCCGCTTCAGTATTACAGGTTGTGATAGTGAGATCATAGTTGCACCCGATACAGTTTCGAAGTAGTTTAAATATTTGGTCGTGACTGTACCAAAATGTTCTAATGTGACTCAGAAAAATACTAACATGCTTGATTGGGTAAGAAGGGAAGTGAGGGTCATTATGGGATTTGAACCAACCTAACTCCACTTGATTTATCAGACCCGACCTTACTGGACATGCCCCAGTCTATAATTACGGACTTGTACTGACCCGACTGGACCCAAGCGGACCTAAGTTAGCCTGATTTGCACAAAAACTGTCCTAACTTTACCGATTTGGACTCTTATCACCAAGTGTGCCTGTTTCCTGTGACTTAAGAGACAAAGTCAAACTTGGTTTGGGAGGGCCAGGGCCAGTGTTCGAAATATATTAACCAGTTCTAACGGAAAAAAATCACCGTATAAGTGACTATTATAAAACCTAGTTTTATCGTACTTTTCACGTTCCAGTTCATTCTAGATTATTTATGAAGTGTTGGTTTAGCCGTATTCACAAGGAATCTTGCGCACAACATAAACACAAGAACAATAATATCCCTTCACTACCAAAAGTGTCCTCATCGATGAATAACGCTGTCTAGGTAGAATAGCTTCTCTAATTCAAACTGGAACGTGTCCTTTAACATTTCTATCCTTGTGACTGTGTAAGTGGCCAGTACTTGTGTGTTCGAAAATAATGTCCCGAAGGCATGGAATAACAATGACCACATTATTACTTCATACAAAATCGTAAACAGAATCAATCTCTCTATCTATATACCTAGGCTGCTTCCCCCAGGAAAAGGGAGGTAGCCGAGACAGGTCGACACACACCCAATTTACTCATCCACTCAAACACATTCATTCGCATTTTAGCCCCAAAGGGGAGAAGGGACAGATCCTCGCCGCACTACACCGCACGAGGGTCAACTGCGCAGTGCAGTGAAGTGATATCCTCAGCAGGGCCCGATAGCAAAGCTGTTTCCCCCTGCAGCATCACAATGGAACCATCCCCTTACCCGCTCCTCACCTGATCAGCTGATCAGGCAAAATGCAGGAGAATATGCGTCATCATTTATTCGTTCACAATTTCTCTCCATTTTCTATCACTCACAGCCACTCTTCCTTGCTGAACAAACAACCCTCTCGAATCCAACGCTCCCTTCACACTGTCCCTCCATCTTATTCGTGGTCTTCCTCTCAGCCTTACACCTCTCACATCAGATCTAGTTATCTTTTTCACCAGTCGCTCATTATCCATTCTCTCCATATGCCCAAACCATCGCAACACCCTCTGCTCAAATCGATCAGCCATCTCCCGAACAATTCCAGTTCTCCTTCACACTTCATCATTTCTCACTCGATCCATACGCGTCACTCCACACATACTCCTCAGGCACCTCATCTCCATTACATTCAAACTTTTCCTCTGTGTTACACCCATATTCCATGTTTCAGCCCCATATAACGCAGTCGGTACCACAATGCACTCATACAGCCTTCTCTTTACATCCATTCTAAGCGAACGACATCTAAACACTTTTTTCATTCCTCCCAGCACCTTTCGTACTTCATTCATTCTGAACTTCACTTCTGCATCTATTCTTTCATCAACAGCAACATGTGGCCCTAAATACTTAAAACACTACCTCCTCAAGCAACTCACCATTCAAAACTATATTCATCTTCCTACCATCTACCAACCTCGTACACTTCATCACTTTAATCTTATTCTCATTTGTTTTCAATTTCCTTAATTCACACACCCTTCCAAACTCCACTACCAACTCTCAATCTCTCCTCTGAATCAGCCACCAGTGCAGTATCATCCGCAAACAGCAGCTGCTTCAGATTCCACTCTCTACCATCAACATTCACCAGACTCAGTCTTCCACCTAACACTCTTCCATTCACCTCCCTTACAACACCATCCATGTAAATATTAAACAACCAAGGCGACATCACACATCCCTGTCGCAGCCCCCCTCTCACGGGAAACCAATCACTCAGTGTTTCCCACTCTTACACACGCTCTACTATTTACATAAAAACTCTTCACTCTTTTTAGCAACCTGCCATCAAGTCCATACAATCATAAAACGGTCCACAAAGCCTCCCTATCAATTCTATCATATGCTTTCTCTAAATCCATGAACGCCCAAAACACATCCTTACCTTTCGCTAAATACTTTTCACAGACCTGTCTCACAGCAAACACCTGATCCACACATCCCCTCCCTCTCCTAAAGCCACACTGCTCATCACCAATCACTCTGTACCCTCTCTAACTCTCTTAATTAACACAGTACCATACACCTTATCTACAACACAAAACAGACTTATACCTCTAAAGCTAGTACATTCATACTTATCACCCTTACCTTTATACAATGGGACCACACAAGCACTTGCCCAGTCAATTGGCACCATACCTTTCACAAAGCACACATTCAACAATCTTACTAACCAGTTAACAATAGTCGCTCCACCACATTTCAGGCATTCCAAAGCACACCTATCCATACCTGTTGCTTTCCCTGTTTTCATCTGCTTTACTGCCTCTTGCACTTCCTCCATCGTGATCAAAGAATCATTCAACTCTCCCAACACATTTATTCCTTGCACCCTTCCATCTGCCACAATCTCAGCTCCCTTTCCTCCTCTACATTTAAGTCTTTCAAAATACTCTGCCCACCTCTTCCTTACTGCATCCATCTCAACAAACATCCTTCCATCCTCTGCTTTTACTCGCTCTTCCTTCCCAGACTCTCCCTTTCGCACCTTTTTCACCTCCTTCCAAAACATTTTCTTATTCTGTTGAAAATTCTGTCAACCGCCTACCCCACCTCTCATCTGCTGCCACTTTAGCATCACGCACAGCCCTTCTTGCCTTATTCGTCTTTTCCTTATATCTCTCATATGAAACCTCTTCCTTCCTCTGCAACCACACTTCATATGCACGTCTCTTCTCAGCCACAGTTATACTTACTTCTTCGCACCACCATTCACTTGCCTTTCTTACACCACCACCCACTCGTCTCACATCACCACCCACTCGTCTCACATCACCA
>JAGKTI010019233.1:0-11293 GCA_018397915.1 Birgus latro | reverse complement strand
TTGTTATTTCGAATGACAATACACAAAACAGTAATGGATGAAAACAATTAAAACACTTCTAATATCGAAGCATTTGATAAACTTGGCTTAATCCCATCAGTAGCGATAAGCAGTTTGAGGATTTATTTATCTATTCTTTTTAAAGGTTTCTCTGAAATTAGAATTGTTATCCATTCATAAGCATTTAGATGGTAATTCTTCCTCATTTACCAAACGATAATTATGTGTTTGCTCATACGAGTATTCACTAATGTACAAGAATGGTTCCTGTGTAATGTAAGAAATTAGTAAACTTAACTTTCACGTGAAATTTGATGACTATCATTTACAATTCACCTAATTAGTCACAGCTGGTCTAACCCGGTGTAACAACCCCAGCTAACTTAACTTAGTCTTATGTACGGTAGTCTAACTTAAGCTAATGTAATCTAGCCTATATTGATATACTATGTCCTAATAATTTAACTACCTAGCCTTTCCCAGTATAACCTAACGATACCTATTCTGGTCTCTCTTATTCTAATCTATTATATTTCTGTAACTTAGCATAACCGAGCCTAATCATGCTACTCTAAAACCATTTGACAGCTATTCAAAATGGCGCATAATTTTCCCGTCAGACCCCGTAAAAAAAAAAAAGAAAAATAGTGCAGTGGTTGACTTCAGAAAAATCTCTTGCAGGAAGCTGCTAACCTATCGTACTCACGTAGCCTTGCGATATTCCTAACACAAACTTCCCTAACTCTACCACCGACTTTATCTTACTTCCTTCCGAACTTACAATTTTTATAACTTTGCAGTCGTCCTAGTCTTCAAACCTTCCTTCCGAACTCTTCCCATCTTCCTGGCCTTACCACCGACGTATCCTCACTACCTTCCAAACTCCCGAACCGCACCACTTCCCACCCTATTGATCTTGGTACATTTATATCATTTTCATCATCACCTCCTTACCACTTTAATGGCCACTTTAATGACCTTACATTGTAGCCCTCATAACCCTACTCTTTTCCTCCTCCTCCTTTTTATTGTCTTTCTAACGTAACACCCTTTCCAACCCTAACGTCCTCGTAACCTTGCCACCTACACTCAATTTTCGAAACTTTGCCACCTTCCGAACCGTACTACTTCCCTGTTTTGCAACCCTTTTATGTTACCTATGGAAATTAAGTAGGATATCTTAGGGTAAAAGTGAACTGGTCAGAGAGATAATCTAGCTTGCAAACTTAGGGAAAAAAATAGGTGAGAAAGAAATCAGTCGAGTTACAGATAAAATCGGAAAAACCAACAGGAGAGGATGATAAACCTGTAGAAATTATAAGAAATATGAGGGTGAAGAAGGTCATTTATTGTAACAATGAACAGTGATAAAGACAGCAATTTACAGTTAAAAGTTGGGACTACAGGGGAGGTAGTTAACTGAACATGATAGGAATTGTTTATGGGAGAGAAATGAAAATTGAATTTAATAAAAGTCAAAACGGTATAAACGAAGAACAGAAAGGGTACATGAAGAGAAGTCACAGTAGATCAAACGTTTCGTTCGAGAATGTTACAAGAAAACACCTGAATGAATAAAGAACTGCATACCTTCTTGGTGAGTCTGGAGAAAGTTACGATAATGATGACCGAGTTGTATTATGGCAGACGTTGAGTGGGTGGGCGGCAGTAAAGGTTGTCTGTTTAGGAAGTAGTAGGGTGATGGAGTGGAAGGGAGGGTGAATCATAGTATCGGAGGAAGAATAAGACTGACTCAGAGTTTTGCTGTGTTTTCTGGGTTGTTCATAATCTATATGCATGGAGTTCGAAGAGAAAGTTAAAATGAGAACAGCAAATACAGAGCTGAAAAGGAATCAGAATCGAAATATGTACGGAATCTTAACTTGCCTGTATGTTGATGATGCTGTATTATTGACAGAGAGTGATAAGTAACTTCAGGTGATAAAAACTGGTAGATAGTATGGTATGATTTTGTTAGGAAAGCAGAGTTAGGTCAGAGAGGGTGGGAATGGTTAAAGGTGAGGTAGGTTAGGTTAGGGTGCACAGGGTGAAGTGATGCAGACCAGGCAGCAGCAAAGGGTGAGTTTGGTGGACAGGACTGTACGGTACAGGCCGGGTTGGTGATTGAGTAAGGCATGAAAAATACACCCTGTGAAGACGAGCTTTTCATATGTAGTGCGGTATTGGTAGGACTGAGGTTTATAATTTATCAGATCTATCCTATCAATTGGATCGGGTGATTAGAAAAGCGGAAATGTGAGATGGATATAGGAATGGAGTAGATGCGACGAGATGGGATGGGTGGCGGGGCATGGCGGAGGAGCTACTACACCCTATTAACACTTTGACTGCGATGACACTATAAGATAAATATAACAGTACGATGGAAGATCGAATAATTCAGAGGGAGATTTAGCCTCGGCCATAATGTCAGATGTGATAATTTTCACGTGTTGGGTTCCTTAGGTTTCTTTGGTTCCTCTGGTTTCTCCTGTGTCCGAGGTTTTTTAAAATACAATGCAATATACATAATTCGCTGATAAAAGGTTAGCCTCTTTACTGCGATGGCGTATTTTACATTTTTTCTTGCTACCACCGGATGATTTTGCTCTGCCTAGAACAGACTTATCGAAGGGAAGGGGATTGATATAGCCTCCTATATTGAGATCCCCCATAAACTAAAATGAGATCGTTTGGGACCAGTAAGAATACAGTGAAAGATGTCACCCTATTAAACGGATTAAGTCGAAGTCATTCGTAGGGCAGGTTGGGTAGAGTGAAGTATTAAGTCAAAGATATTTGTAACTCCTTGAAAATTCGACAGAGGAAGGAGGGGACTGAACTGGGTGAAGTGTGAGGTGAGGAGTGGACAGGTTGGAGTGGGATGGTGATGGATGCTAAGTGGGGGTAGAAAGCTAAATCGCATAAAGATGGATATTGTGGGTTGGGCGGTTTGGGAGTAGTAAAGATTCGTTTCGACCTTCAGGTTAACCCCTCCCCTTCCTCTCTCTCTCTCTCATAAACTGCTTTCCTAAACTCATACGTGTAGTGCTGTCAAAACACTCTTCGCCATTGTATAAGTAAGGTCTAGGGTTTAATGTACAGAATTCCTTCAGTAAACTCCAACCAAGTTAGGCGAATATCTACTGCACGAAACCTACCTTAACCTAAACTAAACTCAGTTAACCAAGTCCGTCCTAATCAAGTTTACGAGTCTTTTACTTATCTAATCCACCTTAACCCCTTGAGTCCGGTGACATATTTATAATTTTATTACTGGTACCTTCAGACAGTTCTGTTTAAATTAGAAAAGGTCTAATAGTGAAGAGATTTTATAAGCTTGCATTCATAGTCACAGCTAATTCTCTCTGAGTTTTAGCAGATTAAGAAAATGTGTTAAAAATGGCAGTAAATATATTACTACTGCAGGAATAATATTACAGCTGCTGATTTATTTTTTCAAAGAAATATGAATCCTGAACTGAATTTGAGGTGCAAGTTGCCAGTGCCACGATTCCGCGGCTACCACGAGTGATTGTACTGTACGATACCTAAGTCCTGCCCCGGATGAGACTCACTCCAAACGAATCTCCGGTACACGAACTAAAACAGCTTCGAGCAAACCTGTTTTCTTAGAGTCTCGAATTTCCTAGAAGGTTCGTCCAAAGAGTTTTTCATATCTTTATGTTCAGAGCAAAAACAGCGTTACAGCTAATTTTTATGCCGTTTTATTCACTCATGCCATGCAACAGACTGATAATTACTGTATCTATAGTGACAAAAAATACCGTAATCTGAAATCTAATAACGATAAAATCAGACTGATAATTACTGTATCTATAGTGACAAAAAATACCGTAATCTGAAATCTAATAACGACAAAATCTGCACAACAAGCCGCCTCATCAAACCTCTGATCCTCAGACGACTCGCAGGAAAAGATTCGCATCCCTCTTGTCAGAGCCTATCGCCTCGTTCCAGTGGGCTTCGACAGGGGATAAGGGACTGTGTCGGGTTTTGTGTGTGTGTGTGTGTGTGTGTGTGTGTGTGAGGAACCGTTTTCTGAAGCTCTGTGTACAGCTTATATTGCTATAACTTATAGAAAATTTGGTTGGTAGATTGGGCAGCCATCACTGACCCATCAGGTGCGAGGCGCTGGGAAGAGTGTGGAGGTCTGACTCATGGACGGACGCCTCATTTGCCTAGATGTGTTGTTTACTATGATGCCCAGTTAACATGGGCATCATAGTAAACAACACATCTATTTATCTGATTATATGGTTACCGTCCAGCGTTGTAAATGGTTTCCTGGGTTACAGGAAACAATTAGGCTTGCCACTCAGTGTAGAGTCACCTAAGGAAGTAGGCAGCACTACATTAAGTGAGTTGGATGATGAGCACCACCACCTAGAAATATCGTCTGGTGGTAGCCTGATTTATGTGAAAACCACGTCATCATATTCAAAGGGTTAAATAAGTTATTCACATGTGTACACATGATATTTTTCTTTTACTGTGCAGGTAGAAAAGTACCTCAATGAACCCTCTTGCCACCATGACGCACATCACTGTTTTATTCAGAACAGCGCCAGCCGTCTTTGTTCAGGTGAGAGACTACCGCTGTTGGCGATTTGGACACATTTTAATATTTTGTTCAAGTCACTGGCATGCGATTATGTTCAGATAAGAAATCTACAGGTTATCTGTGTTTGACAAGTGTGAAGAAATGTTAGAGAGTAAGTATGAGGTAGATATTTTGTGTGGGGGAATGGGGAACATGAAGGGAGAAGAGAGGTCGCTTCGAATCAGTTTTCTCAGCAAGAGCCATTAGCTTCATGGTCACGAAGGAAAACTATCTCCTGGAACTGAAGAGTCATCTGTATGTTACCAATTACCCTTTTTATTTATCATCATTACTGTTACATCATCATCATTATCGTTATGGAGTAGTAATTAAAGTGACTTTTTCATACCTGTGTACAGTAACAGTCTGTTACAATGGTCATTTACTTGCAACACCTAAAATTGACTGTATTTTTCCTCCTCACCGACAGTGGTCGTGCGGCATCATACAGTCAGCAGCCCGGAGCAGCAGCAACAACAGCTTGTGAGGCGTCATGACAGCCAACAGAACTTTCCTGAAAATCGCGGCCGAGGAGGTAGGTCCCAGCATCAGTCTTGTACTTCCAGCGTTAAGAATTTTTGTCCCCTTGTTCTCTGTTACGTATTCTAGCAAACAGCACACGGTTTAATCCAATAATCTGCAATTCAAAGACGCTAGCTGGGTTCTTTATTGGGATATCTGGGTTACTCCAATATCTAATGAAAACTTCCACAGTCAGAATCATTGAGAAAGGATTAGTTGGAACTACCAAGCCTATTACATTCAGTCAGGATTATGGTGCTGTGACACAAACATTTCTGCATATTTCTTCAAAGGCAGACATCTCTTTGACAGGAAACAGTGGCAGGTTAATTATATCTGAAATTTATGATATTCAACAATTTCATTTTCATTGTAGGTGTCCTATATTTATATTTAATAGTACTCATGAATTACATGTTTCATTAAGAATTATTTTTAATAATGATCATGATCATGATGATCATCATCATTATCATTATCATCATCATCATAATCCTGACCTTTTTTTCCAGCTAAGAATGGTATGAAGTATGCTTTCGATACAAGGAAAGAGAAAATACAAAAGTGGGAAAACTATCGACTGCAGTTCTAGTGAAATGGGGCACAAAATTATTCACATATTATTCAAGTCCCCAGAATCCTGGCTTCACCTCGCAAGCGTTATGCTTCTCCATCCTTCCGTATCATATACACCTGAGATACACTTCGTCCGTTCTATCGGGCAAAAAAAAAAAAAAAGCGTCAGTCCCTTGGATGTACTGTGTACATAATTTATCCAGCTAACCTGTTCCTCAGCTTTAACACCTTCCATACCTTGACCACTCATACAGCTTCATTCACCTCATCCATCCACCTTCACCTGGCCTCACCACGCCTCCCCTCATCGCATCACCACTGCACCTGCAACCACTCTTTCCACATGACCATATCGTTAAAGCATACCCTCCTCCACTCTACCATAAACAGACCTTTCCCTCCCTGCCTACTCAAAGTCCCTCGTGAATTACGCTGTTTCCACATCTGACACATTCTTCATTAGTCTCACTTCCATTGCTTTTACTTTTGACATTTCGCATTCATGCCATACTAGTCTCACCGATACACCTTTGTGCAGTTATCTTGCAGCCTCCACACTCAGGTCATCGAATAATATCAAGATCTTCATAGCATCACTCACTCTTTCCTACACCTAGTGTCACAACACCGCCCACCTCTCCCGCACATCGACCTCTTATTTCTGTTACTGCGTCAAGGCACCCATATTCCTTTATCAACTCAGGTTAATTTCTGTTCATCCACATGTCACGCCGAGAGCCATCTTTCTCAACAACCATCACCCCACCTAACTCACGTCCATTTTTGTTTACCATCATATTACACTGCAACCTACCTCACACCCCACACCCCAGCCCCTATCCACACTCACTTACAGTATAAAACACGATGCTCACAGACATTCATAAAGCTGAATATGTCTGCAAAGCATCCAGCAAGTAAAGCACCATCTGCATACATCATACAGGAGACGCCTCTTCAACACCTGATCCCTTCTTGTTCTTCAGCCTTGTCCCAGAGTTCTTAGTTCTTCCAGTGTTACATTTATCAGCACTACAATCCTTCCCTGCACACCACCAAAAACCAAGCATGTTTATGACCGGCCTGCTATCATCATTCCCATTCATCAAAATATTCTTTTCAATTGGTCCTTACTTCACTTTCTTTTGTTAGTACTGTTCTACTCTCGACCCTCAAATTTCCATAGATTTTCTGTCCTTATTTCTGCATTTTCGTTCTTCTTTCCAAAATAGTTTCATTTTTCCCACTATTATCACTTTGTCCTTCATTTTTCCTTTCTTGGCTGATGTCTTTACTTGTTTCTTACTCTTAGTATATATGTCCTACTTCTTTCATTTGAATTCCCTTCTTGTATTCACCCAAGTTACTGCTTTCTCATTTCTCTCTCAGCTCTTTCGGTCCACATTTCACCAAGCCTTACCTTACGTACTACAGTAGGTGTTTCCCTCGTTCCACAAAACACAGCTTTTGCATTCCCTGCCAAACATTCCTACAATTCCTCTATGCACTCCACAAGTTTTTCAAAAATTTTATAGTAATAATAATTCGTATATGAAATGAAACTCAGTATCCGTCCGTCATGCTGTTCAGTCCTCGTTTCGTTTCGTTTCGTTTATAAAGGCTTCAACAATCTTACATGCGTCGGTTTTGGTCATCTGTTGGTTGCTATCCATGCTGCTCGATCTCTGGCAGCCGCCCTATTCATAAGACGCCTCTTCAACACCTGATCCCTGAGGTCACATTTAATGACCCCATTCCAAGTCTTTTTCGGTCTGCCTCTTGCAACCCTACCCCAAACGTTCAAATTTTTCACATTCTGCACCCAGTTGTCATCCCCCATTCTATCCACATGTCCAAACCATCTCAGTCTACCCCTCCACATCACACCAATACACTCCAGTCCCATTCTTCCTCTTGACTCTTCCATCGTCCTAGGGAAAAAAAAAATGATGATAAATTGAGGTGTTATTCTTTAATTTCAGCCATATTCATTTATGGGCTAGTTAGCTGTAAGCCAGCTTTATATATCTCTTTCGTTCAGTATATAACACTTAGACAATGATAGAAAAAATTAGGAAATGTTTGAGGTAGATAAGGAAAACATGGAAGTGGACCAGCAGACTAGCATTACTTGCATAAATGGCCCCGATGGACCCATAAACTGCCACAGTCCATGCAGACACACGGCTCCTATTTGGCTAATATGTATCATGATCACAATTATCATCATTACGGCTGGCACTGTGGAAAAAGAAATATCGATGTGACGCGTATATTCAGCCAATAGAGAAAGACATGATACTGAACATAATATGCTTTACCCTGTGTGGACCAGACTGTTGGACAAAATTTGTTGTCCCTTTGTCCCTGTTTATCCAGCAGTACAGTAGGCGATATGAATGTAAAACCGACTGTTGCGGATCGATTTTTAAATCTGTGGGAGGGCTGTGGCAGCAAAAATTGATCTTCTGTCCTAATGACCAAAGTATAGTCAATAGGCATTACTTGTTACGCCTTTTTCCTCTCCGTGTGTGTGTCAGTGGATCCCCTGGTGCTGGGTGTACAAACATGATGAAGGCCAGGTGACCATCGAGGGACCCACCCGCATCATCCTCGACATCTTCGCTCAGGCCATGGACTTCGAGTGAGTACCACCCTGCTTGTTCCTTAATGGATTGCTTGTTTGCATTCAAGTCATTATTTCTGTTGTTGTTAGCAAGGCAGGAAAGTATTTTTTGTTTTAAGTTATGGACTTATACTCCATTAATCCTTATTGTGGACTCCATTGTTTGCAGTATTATACATATTTCTTCCTAATTCGCACAGTGAATTAAACACAGATAGTCCTTTTAAACTGATCACGGGTGCCCTGGTACGCTCTGGCAGGCGATCAGTCGAATAAAACATCTTGGTGTACGATCACACTGGTATATAGTTTTTTCTTGTGTTATTCTTTATAAATTCGTTTTCTCACATTAGTGTTTGGGGAGAAAAATGCTATTACCAGGGCTACGTTGCACCAGCCACTACGCCATACAGCACTCAGAGGGGGGCAGGGGTAGCGCTGAAACCACTAAATACTGTACTCTGAGCAAGAAGTCCCTTTCTCGTTTGTGAGTAACAATAAGAGGAAGAATATTGTCGTAATGCACTGCATATGATAATAGAATTCAGCCAAACATTGCAGGCTAAGCTGAACGAATTAAATAGATGTCATATTTTCTTTAAAAATGAACGTCAAAGGCATTTTACTTCCTCAGAACTTAGATATATGTTAAAGACTGACAGATCTATCAGTATCTTTGACTCATTTGTGCCCAGCGTCCTCAGTGTAGAACGGAGCTAGGCAATTTTAAAAGTTACTAAAAGGGGGAACCCTGGTGTAGGGACCTATGAGCTTCGCGACTATGAACCAATGGGTGGAGGGCGGGACGCCTAGTACCCTTTCAACACAATCCCTCACACAGGAACCATGGAGGCTAATGGGTTAAACGAGAACTATAATTTACTGTATATGATCATTAATCTACTACATACTTCATACGTAAGGCGACTCAAATTACTCTATATAATGCTATATTTGCCTTAAAGGTAAAAGTTATAAACATAAATCAGTTCATTGTTATCATTACATGAGATTAGTCTTGGCTACATGTGGCTCTTCGTGACAACCATGGCCCACAAGAGAAAAGTGCGCCATTTCAGCCCCACGACAGCGACAGCCGGCCACTCACCCTCCACCGAATAGTGACTTAACGCCACAGTCAAAAAAGCGGGAGCAACTCACCCCGTAAGGCGATCAACTGTGGCAAGCTGTCAGATTTCTCGTAGTTGCTCTAGATTTCCGTGCTTTGTTTGCCTGTGCTGCATTACATCCTTAGAATACCCAAGATTACGCAAAGTCGAATACTAACTTTCAAATAAGCCCAATCTGTGAGGGAGAAATTTTTAAAAGGTGTATCTTAATATCACAGTGTCGTGATTTGAAATGGAAGAATTACACCCACATGGAAATGTTTATTATTGGAAAGATAAAACAGTTTCGGCCCGACTTGGACTTCTAGTGATACCCTCTTTGACAATGAAGTTAGTCCAGTATCATTATGGTATCGGTATGACACAAGCATCAGAGGGAGGAGAAGACGGTAGTCTTGTCGTTCAGCGTGAGTGTGTGGTTGCTATCGATACGTCTGTTGCCAGGTTTTCAGTCATGACATCAGAAAACCGGTTGCGTTTATCATTGTTGCAAATACGATGAGGTTCTGAAAATGAAATTAGGGAAAAATCTAAGAGCGCCTCCTCCCAGAGATTTTGACAAGTTTATGGCAGGGATTTAGTTTCGTCGTTGTATAATTCACTCCTGACAGCCACATTTTGCTGAAATAACTAAGGTCTAAAGGATACAGCGGATTACATCTATCTTCTGTTGTGTGGTTTACCTGTCCCCTGTATTGTATGGCTTACCTGGAATCTCTGTTTTGTGGTTTACCTGTGTCCTCTATTTCATGATTTACTTGTGACCTCCCGTGTGCCTTACCTGTGTCTTCTTTCGTATAGTTTACCTGTGGCCTATGTTGTATGTTTACCTGTAATTTCTTTTATATGGTTTATTTGTAGCCTCTGTAGTGGTTTATCTGTGTCCCGGTTTGTAAAGTTTACCTGTGACCTCTGTGTGGTTTACATATGTCCTCTGTTGTGCGGTTTATTTGTGCAGTTGTCTGGCTTACCTGTGACCTCGTTTATGTGATTTGATTGTAATGTTGTGCGATTTACCCGTGACGTCTGCTGTGTGGTTTACCTGTGCCCTTCTTCCCGCCGCCAGCTATGAAACCATCCTGTCAGAAGAGAGGACGTTTGGCCGAGACCTTCCCGATGGCTCCTGGACCGGCATGATCGGCCTGGTGCACAGAGGGGTGAGTGTGGCTGTTTGTGGGGTGAGTGAATGAGTGAGTGGGTGAGTGGCTGTGGGTAGAGAGTGCGTGAGTATGCCTGCGGTGGGTGAGGTGAGTGTGGCTGCTCGTGCGTTGAGTGGGTGTGGATGTGGTTAGTGAGTTTGTGTGTAGTTAGGTGGGTGTGGGTGTGGCCAGTGGGTGGGTTGTGTGGGTGGGGTGAGCGGGTGTGGGTGTGTCTAGTGGGTGGGGTGATTGGGTGTGGATATGGTTTTTTGGTGGGATGAGTGCGTTGGGTGAGTGCGTGGGTGTGGCTTGGCTAGTTGGTGGGTGGGTTGGGTGCGTGTGAGTGTGGCTAGTGGCGGGGATGAGTGCATGTTGGTGTGGCAAGAGACTGGAGTGAGTGCGTGTGGGTGTGGCAAGTGGGTGTGAAACCAGGAATGAAAGGGAGACGATGCTTCACAGGAACACGAAACGAAGTACCGTATATAGAGTTAGGTCTTCATCCTTAAAAAGAAAAGAAAAAATCTCTAGGATAGTTCTGCTGATATTTTTGTCTTTATATTTGTACCTTTCGCATCCCTTTTTCTCCATTAATATCGCCATCCCCACTCCCTCAGGAAGCTGAGTTTACCCTTGGGCCCATCACGGTGACCCAGAAGAGGGAGAGCGCCTGCGACAT
>JAGKTI010019232.1:0-17137 GCA_018397915.1 Birgus latro | reverse complement strand
TGTGGAGAGAATGGATAAAAATAGAGTGGTGAAAAAGGTATATCTGAGCAAATCCGAAGGAGGGAGAAGGCAAGGTAGGCAAAGGAGAAGGTGGAGGGATATGGTGGATAAGTGTGTGAGGAAGAGACATATGGAAGTTGGTGAGGCCAAGGGACTGACAAGAAATTGAGCTGGCTGGATGAATGTTGTGCGAAGTGAATGATCAGTGATGTGGCACCCCTTTCTAACATGACAGCATCTGGACTGACTCTATCGGCTACTACAGAATGTGGTGAGTGTCTTGGCGTATCAGATAGAGCCAGGATTCAGGGGGCTTGATTGATGAGTGAATGGAAGCATGGTCCATTGGAGTGGGCAAACTTGGTCTGTCTAGATGCTGCTACTGCTCACCCTACCCTAGGGTGGGAAAGGAGGTCCAGATGATGATGATGAGCACCAGCTCTTGCTATCAGCAGAAACAGAAGTACTACACTGTACACTCTTTACACTTATCCATCCATCCATCATCCAATCCTATGTTGCCCTGTGAGAAGCAGAAACAGAAGTACTACACTGTACACTCTTTACACTTATCCATCCATCCATCATCCAATCCTATGTTGCCCTGTGAGAAGCACAGGAGCCCAGGGTCAGGCAAGTTGGTCCTGACATATTAAATGAGGATGACCAGCTTCACTCACCCCTAAGTGGCATTACGTGAGCAATAAACCACAATCATCTTA
The DNA here is from genome assembly GCA_018397915.1 of Birgus latro. Taxonomy (NCBI): domain Eukaryota; kingdom Metazoa; phylum Arthropoda; class Malacostraca; order Decapoda; family Coenobitidae; genus Birgus; species Birgus latro. The sequence goes on along the minus strand of JAGKTI010019232.1, from coordinate 16,415 downwards.
CTTCTACGATGGAACACATTCTATCCATTTCTCCTTTCTCTGAAATCTCCATTCTAGGAGATTTCAATGTTCACCACATCTTTGACTCTCCTCTCCTTTCACTGATCCACCTGGTGAACAAGCCTACATCTTTTCTATCCTTAATGACCTGGAGCAGCTTGTACAGCACCCTACCTGTATCCCTGACTGCCTTGGAGAGATTTCCAACATACTTGACCTTTTCCTAACAACTAATCCATCTGCTTACACTATTAATCTTTTCTCTCCGTTGAGCTCCTCCGATCATAACCTTATTACCTTAACCTGTCCTATCGCTCCGGTACAGCCTGTGGACCCTCCAAAGAAACGTTGTCTGTGGCATTTTGGAGCTGCAGATTGGGAGGCCCTCAGGCAGTACTTCTTTGATTTTCCTTGGAAGATTATTGCTTCCACAGCCGGGAGCCATCTGAATGTGCCTTGCACAATACGGAGGTTATTCTCTCAGGCATGGAAGCATACATTCCTTTCTCATATCCTCTGACTAATGCAAGAAAGCCATGGTTTAATCACACTTGTTTTAATTCTGTCTGCAACAAGGAGAGGGCCTATTAAAGGTACCGGAGCCTACCCACCCCTGAATCACATCTTTTTTTATATTTCTGCCCGGAATCGTACTAAGTCTGTTCTTCGCTCTGCTAAAAATAATTTCATCCGTGCTAAATATTCTCAACTCTCCAACTCGAATTCTTCTCATTCCTTCTGGCACCTTGCCAAAAACCTATGTAACAACTTTACCTCATCATCCTTCCCTCCTCTTTTCTACTCTGATGGCTCTGTAGCTATTTCTTCTACAGATAAAGCAGATCTCTTCGCTCAGACTTTCTCCTCCAATTCCACCTTAGACGATTCCGGTGCTGTTCCTCCATCGCTTCTCCCCTCTGACTTCCTCATGACTGACATTAAAATTTCTTCAGCTGATGTATTTTCTGCCATCACTGGCCTCAATACTAACAAGGCATATGGGCCTGATGGAGTCCCTCCTGTTGTCCTCAAAAACTGTGCTTCTGTGCTTACACCCTGCCTAGGTAAACCCTTTCACCTTTGTCTATCAACCTGTACCTTTCCTTCTTGCTGGAAGTTTGCTCTCATTCAGCCAGTCCCAAAGAAGGGTGACCATTCCCAACCCTCTAACTATCGTCCAATTGCTTTAATATCCTGTGTCTCAAAAGTTTTCGAGTCAATTCTTAACAGAAAAATCTTAAAGGATCTTTCCTGTTACAACCTTCTTTCTGATCATCAGTATGGGTTCCGTCAGGGACGCTCCACTGGCGATCTTCTCACCTACCTTTCAGACTCCTGGTCATCCTCCTTTCGGGACTTTGGTGAAAGCTTTGCCATTGCACTTGACATTTCAAAGGCTTTTGATCGAGTCTGGCATAAATCTTTAATTTCCAAACTGCCCTCCTATGGTTTCTATCCTTCTATCTGTGCCTTCATCTCTAGTTTCCTTTCTGGTCGTTCTATAGCCGGTGTTGAAGACGGCCATCATTCTTCTCCTAGACCTGTCAACAGTGGTGTTCCTCAGGCCTCTGTCCTATCATCAACTCTCTTCCTTTTATTCATCAATGACCTTCTAAGCTGTACACCTAACCCTATCCACTCATATGCTGATGATTCCACCCTTCACCTTTCCATTCGATTTCTGCAACATCCATCCCAGCAGTTACTTCATCAAAAAGGGATGAGGCTATGGCACACCTAATGTCTGACTTGGCTCGTATCTCTGATTGGGGTAAAAATAATCTTGTTATTTTTAATGCATCAGAAACTCAGTTCTTACACTTATCAACCTGACAAAGTCTTCCTCAGGATTACCCACTAATGTTTAATAATGTCCAGCTCAGTCCTGCATCATCCTTGAACATGCTTGGGGTTTCATTCTCTCAGGATTTGTCTTGGAAAGAACATATTACAGAGATATCCCGATTATCCGGGCTATATGGTGCGAAGGGGTGACTGAATAGTCCGAAATCACGATTAATCCGGCGGAAACAAAAAACAAGTACTACTTAGACTGATTTATTTACCGGAAAATGTACACTTAACGTAGCAGAAAGACCTTACCAAATCTTTTCATATGCATCCTGCTTGTTTCTGTATTTTTCTAGTTTCAGTTTGGTAAATTTCTTTATCTTGCTGAAAAATTTCATCTCTGTTATCATCATCATGTTCCTGAAGCTGTACAGTCGCGTTCGTGAGTCCTGATACGCATGTAGTTGTCTTGTCTGATGTTGTGTCCACCGTTGGTAGGATGTTGAAGTAATTCACTTGCTAACCGACCAAATTATGTTCAGTGTATCAAGCAGTAAGCACAAAAGTTCCATATTCCAAAAGCAGTGAGCACTGCAATAGACAACAAAAACACCTGTGTATCGGGACTCATGAACACGACTGTACCTATGATTGTTTCCAGCACAATGGAAGAAACTCAACATATTCAAGTGTGGATTTTGTTTCCCAACTTCCAAACTGGAGATTAAGTTAGGTTAAATTATTAGGTGCAGTTAAGCTAAGTTAGGCCAGGTTTGGTTAAACAATTAGATCAGAACTGTACCTTCCGCCATTACGTTAACAAACAACAAGAGTTGCACACCAGCAGAATAGCTAAAAACAACGGGGAAACAGATTTAACAAGAAATGTTTATTTGCCAACCCAGAAACAATCAGAAAAACATATCAGAATATCAGGATGAACTGATTTGGTAAGGCGCTTTTACTGCTTACAATAAAGCATATGTTTAGCCCCCTCAATGGCAGTGAGTTCAGAAATTTGCGTGCTCCCGTGGCAGGCCTTGGAACCATTTTTTCTATGTTCCAAAATCAGTTTCATTTTCTTACAGATGTGGTAAGACTCGTCTGGTGCACTTTTAATTTTTTTTTTTTGTCCCTAAACCCATCTTCTGATTTGCTATGAATCGTGAAAGAATAAAATTTGGGCGCATGTTACATTAGCATTAAAACATACTGACGAAAACATCTGGGATGAACTGACCGCCTGGCTGTTTGGGATGGTACAGCAGGTTTGTATAACCATACCAGTGACTTTCGTTCCCTTCCCATAATTGTTCACAGATTTTATAGCTCCCTAACTCAACGTCATTGACACCAGTGCAGTAATGCATTGTTCAAGGATGGCAGCTATGAAGGGGTTAATGAAATACATAATTATTTGTATCAATACTGTCTCAAACGTACACATAACAACAAACGAAGAATGAGCAGTAAATGTACACTTAGCTGCAAAGAGCAGAAATAACTGTATGCTCTGTCAGTCCGGTGTTGGGAACCGCGACACTGAACAAAAAATGTGGGATGCTAACTTATGAGAAGACGTGAGACAAAAGTTTTTTTTTTCTTCTGACTAGTAAACATTTTTGCTCCATTTCGTCCCCTAAAATTGTGAAACCTATAAATTTTCATGTAAGCATACAGCCTAATGGCCTTGCCAAGTCAATTTATATTCCACTAGTTTGTTTTCTGTATTTTTCTGCCTGTTTTGAGGGTGGTAAATTACCTTTCTCTTGCAGCAAGATTTCCTCTCATTATCATAATGTTCCTTAAGCCTTACCTACTATTGTTTTCGGCATAATGGAAGAAACTTACTCAAAATTAAGGGGCATGTTACATTAGCATTTAAACATATCGGCGAAGACATCTGAGAGGAATTGACCGCCTGGCTGCTTGCGACAGTAGAGTAGGGTCGTGTAAACATATCAGTGACCTTCGATCCCTTCCCATAATTGCTCACATTTTTTTTATAGCTTTCAACTCATCGTCATTGACACCGGTACAGCAAAGCATCGTTCGAGGCCGACAACTATGAAGGGGTTAATGTAATACATTATTGTTTGCATCAATACTCTCTCTTTCACACACACACTTAAGAACAAACAAAAGAATAAACATAATGTACACTTAACTGAAAGAGACAGAAATAACTGTATGCTCTGCCAGTCTGAAATGGGAAGCGGAATATCTAACGAAGAATGTGAAACTGAATGCTAACTTAAGAGAACACGTGAGATGGTAGAATAATTTTTTTCTGATTAGCAAACATTTCTGTTCCATTTCATCCCCTAAAATTGTGAAACCCATAAATTTTCGTCTAAGCATACAGCCCAAAGACTTTACCAGTTCAATTCATATTCCTCTACTTTGTTTTCTGTATTATTCTACTTTGAATTTGTTAATAATTACCTTCTCTTGCTGAAAGATTTCCTCCTTTATCATCATCACGTTCTTTAGGCCGTACCTACGACTGTTTCTGGCACAGTGGAAGAAACTTATTCAGCGTAATAAGAAGTGGATTTCAATTAGAAGTGGATTTCGTTTCCCAAATCTCCAACTGGAGCCCAGGTTAGGATAGGTTAAATTACTAGGTAGTTAAGCAATGTTAGGCTAGGTTAGGTTATCAATCGCCTAACAAAACTCCACCTTGCCATCCATGTGATCGAGTTGTGAGCAGGAGGTGTGGGTGGGGGGACAGACTCACGCTCGTTTACCCATGCCTCGCTCGCTAGCAACCGGAGCTATCGTACGAATAATTCTATGTATTACTGTACCACTGAACCATTCAGTCACAGCCCGGATATACCGAAGGCTGGATAATCCGAGCCTGGATAACCAAGCTTTCACTGTATATCCCTTGTGAAATCTGCTTCCAAGAGATTAGGTGTGCTAAGCCGATTCCGAACTTTCTTTACTCCTGCACAGTTGTTGACCTTGTACACGGGTTTTATTCGCCCGTGTATAGAGTTCAACTCTCATGTGTGGGGAGGCTCCCCACATGCAGCTCATCTCAATAGGGTGGAGTCAAAGGCTTTTCGTCTCATTAACTCTCCTCCTCTTACTGATTCCTATCAACCTTTGTCTCTTCGTCGCACTGTTGCATCTTTATCTCTCTTCTATCGCTGCTTCAACAGTCACTGTTCCTCTGACCTGTCTGCTTGCATCCCTCCACCTCTACGACAGGCACGTAGTACCCGTCTCGCGACAAACTCTCATCCCTTTTCTGTCCAACTCTCTAATGCAAGGGTTAACCGTTACTCCCAGTCCTTCATTTATGCAACTGGTCAACTCTAGGACTGTCTTTCTCTGTCTGTATTCCCTCCTTCCTATGATCTCCAGTCTGTCCAGGCATCTCAAAATGAATGGATCTTGAATTTGGCTCTCTTTTGTATTGTTTTTGCTTTTTCTTGGAAGGAACAATATGAGGGCCCATGGCCTTTGGTTCCTTCTTCCTTGCATTAACCCCTTAACCGCGGGTCGTCACTTTTGTGATGGTCGGGTGCAATGGATCGTACCGCGGGGCGTCACTTGAGTGACTCTGTGTTTTTTAATTCACCCGGGCTTTCAGGTGGCAACTTGTATCATCTATCAGCACTGGCAATGTCCAACAATAGTCAGAGCTGCTAATGTCATCAGCACTCCCATCCACTGTTGACAATTTAGCCATTTTCCCCCATTCTAGACTCCCCTCCCTACCTCCTCTCCATTGTCATCTTGTCAGCTGCTCTGCGCTAAGTAAATCTTCCCCAGATTTTTCCACTGTTTTCATCCATTGAAATGAGCCCTATGCCCTATTCTTATACAAAATAATATATATATATAAAAAAATAAGGTAATTGATAGTGCCATGCACCTGGAATTGGCTAATTATCACTTGGCAAGATCTTACCTGCACTCGTTCGCTAATTTCCCCTTCATTTTTTCCCCGTGAAATATGCCGTATGAGCAACTCTCATAATATAAATGTATACAAGAAAGGAAGGGAGAAGCCTGAGTGATATTTATATTCACCTGGAACTACCTAATTTATAATGTATTGTCTAGATTTCCTACAACTTATTTCTTAGCACATACCTTAGCAGCTGACATTTTCAACTCTTGGCTACCGTGATACATACATCTCAGTTCACTGTCGTCCTTCAACGCGTAAGGATGTCGCACTTGCGCCCCTCCATTTCTGCCGCTTTTGCACCCATTATAAAAGGCCCTGTGACCTCTACCCCTACTAAACATCGTGTGGGAAGTGGTAAAGGACTGTAGATATATATAAGTGTAATAAAGTATTAGAAATAATAAAGTGTGAGTGTGTATATGAGTAAGAAATGACAGAATACAAGCGGCGAGATAGCGTGAGTGGGAGGCTCGTACACACTCGTATTTTACATTGCTTTCACAGTTTTTTTTTTTTTTTTAGTATGGATTCCAAACTACTTGGAAATCACTGAATAGTGTTTCTAGTGTTAATATTTGGCAGTGGTATTCATATTAAGGGAAGTCGGGAAGTGTAAAGTGGAAACTTAGTTGCCCAACTTCAGAAGTCTCCACAAGTCCTACGGTAGTCGACGAGTGCTAAAAAAAACATCCCAGGAGAAAGCTGAAGGTATGTGCCATACGCATATGTAATTATAATATTCTAGGACTAATAACTGATTTTTAGCAAACATTTTTAAAAAGTCAGTCGGAGCGCGAATATCCCCGCGTGATTGGCCCAGCGCACCTCCGACAATCGCGTGGTGTACGGGTTAAAAAAAAACAAAAAATCATCATCCGGACCTCCTTTCCCTTTGATGTCAGCCTACATAGGCTGAATTTGACTGGAGTGCCTTAATTATCCACTAAACCACCAAGTGCCATAATTTGGTTATTTGGTTACCACCCAGAGCTGTAAATGATTTACTGATGTACAGGGAACCATTTGGCTTGTCACTCAATGTAGAGTCAACCATAGGCAGAAGGAAGAGGAAAGAAAAAATTCAAGGAAGACAGAAGAAGGAGTGTAAAGTCACCTGTAGGCAGAAGGGAGAGGAAAGAATGAAAGAAAGAAATTTATTTAAAGAAAAAAAAAAATGGAAATGATGGGATTCTGAATAAGCACAATGGTTTCTGTCATCCTAGCATGATTGGTGTACTTGGCTGCAAGGTGCATCTCTTAACCCTTATAGCATAAGAAGCCACAAGCAAGCTAAATATATATATATAGTTATAACATTTGGCCTGAATCTTATACAGGTAGTCCTCACTGTTAAGTCAGGACTGTGTTCCAAAAATTAACAACTTTCAAAAAAATAGTACTGTAACCACAGCTTAATGCGGGGTAATGAAACTTTAATAAGTAATTTACTGTAGTTTACAGTGGATTTAATAAAAATAAACATTAAAAAGGAAGGACTTGCTGCAGTTAGAATATCTCATACTTTGGACTGGACACTGGTGGCTGCTTATAGTCCTTACAGGACGGAAGGCTATTCCTAAGGTAAATAAAGTTATCTTTTGGTACCCAGTATTATTAATAAATTGAAATTTTTGGTGTGGTGAAAAGGTTGATAATTCCATACTAGTACGGTTTATGGAGTCTGTCCTTGTGGTACTTAAGTACAGCTCAAAACATCAAAATTTTTTACTGCAAATTTCACATGATTCATTTGTTGTGTCATATATGATGACACTTAAAGCATTTGAACACCTTTTCTGCTAACTGTATCATATAATCTGCAAACATCATTCATCATATCTACCTCCTACATCAAGAGGTGCAAGACCACAGCAAAACTCTGGAGACATATCTCATACAGGAAACAGAGGAAGCATCCTCTTATCACTCTCATATAAGGAAACAGAGAACATCCTAATATCACTCTTCACCACTTGCACTAACATGTTAAGACAAGGTTAAATCCTGGTCCAACTTCCTGCTTAAACATTAAAAAATAAAAAAAAATGCCTTCCACACCATTAATTTTGGTTCATGGATAAATTTCCTCAACCAATGACATAACACTGAAGCACTGTACTGTATGCTGTGTACAATGTAAGTCACATCTGGAGGTATACATTAATATAATTTCTGCCATTCTAGCTATACTAAATGAGGTCAGCCTCTAGTAAGAGTAACATAAATAGCAATGATAATAACAACAACAACTGCCACTATGGTAGCCCAAAGGACAAACCTGTTTTGTAAGGTTCGCCGAAGCATGGTATTTAACACTCGTGAGCTTTGATCCAGGTCTGAGTCTGTCTCACGAAGCTGTGAAGGAAAGAGAATTTGTTAAACAGAAATCACAACTACAGTAAATAAATAAATAAATTTCAAACACATACAAGCACATATATATACACATGGTATAGAGGGAACGGAGATCGTGTTGAAAGGAGCCTGACTGATTATGTGCTCGTAGAGAGATCGATGCGATACGAGGGCTGTGAGAGGACGATGTGGAGGTCTGTCAGATAATATGATTGTGGTAGCTTATGCAACCTCAAGTTGAGAAAAGTGAGGCAGACCAGGAGAGTGAGGAGCATAGAGGGAGAAAGACTAAAAGTCGAGAAGCTGAGGATCAAAGAAATGGCTGATGAGTACAGGACCAAAGTAGAGGAGGAGTTGGAATCAGTGAAATGGAATGAAATGGATCTGGACAGCCTGAGGAATGAATATAGGGATTCCTGAGTTTGGAATGCTAAGGTGGTGTGTGGTGTGGTAAGAGTAACAACAAAGAAGAAAGGTATGGCATGGTGAGATGAAGAGATTAAGAGAGCAGTGGAGGAAAAGAGGAAGAAGTGGCTAGAGTGGATACAGAACAGGGGTTCAACTGAAATGAACTGAATATATTGAGAGCAAGGAGCAAGAAAAGGAGGTAAATGACGATCTAGGAAGAAAAATGAATGCAAACTACTCTGAAAATAGGAAGTTATTCTGGAAAGAGGTGCGGAAATATGGAAGTGACGACGGAATGTATGAAGAACGTAAGTGGTAGATTATTCACCCGTAGGGATGAAGTAAGGACCAGATGGAAAAATTTTTTTGAGAGCCTGATGAATGGGAATGCAGAAAGTTGAGCAGCTGTAAACATGATTGGTTTTGGGGATGTGCAGAGAAGGAATGCAGTGCCAGGAGACGTGACACTTGCACAAGTGAAGAGCGCTGGGAAGTGGCTCAAAAATGGGAACGCAGCTGGGGTTGACGAGGTGAACGCAAAGATTATTAAGTGTAGTGCAGTGTGGAATGAAGTGCTTGTTGGAGATATGTAAGAAGGCATGGATGAGTGAAACTGTGCCAGCAGAATGGAAAAAGCCTGTGATTGTACCCCTGTACAGGACCTGGAGCAGTGGCATCTTCGCCGTGGATCCACCCTCCAGAGCTTGTTGAAGAGAAGAGGAGGACAGCATGGGGGCCGAACCACCGCAACTCCCCCCGGCCCCTCATGGGGCCAGAGAACCTGGGAATGGCTTCGGTTGCCCGGGCAAGTACCACATCTTTCCAAACATCACACACAACAACACTGTTTTTTCTACACCCAGAAATGACTCCCCGGCGGTCATTTCTCGACGACGACTTCTCGCCAGGGGCATTGACAGCAACCCTGGACCCACCAACAAATACATATGTCCAACATGCTGAAAACCTATCACGTCCAGCCGACAGACAAAGGGTTCAGTACAGTGCAATTCCTGCAAGAACTGGACCCATTACACCTGCACAACACTTGCATTCAAAAAACACTACACAAACACCTGGACCTGCTCCTTCCTCCCACCCACTAAGCCTCTCACCAAACCTACTCCTACTTCCTCCACACCTCCTCAGCCTAACCCACCAATCCTTCCCACACAATCCAACCCCCTAACCCCTTCTATCCCACCAAAACCCAATCCACCCCAACCCTTACCTCCATCACAACCTTCTCCTACCCCATCCCCTCCACCCACACCACCACCTCCTCTCCGTGCTGCAGCACCCAGCACACATCGCACACATAACATAAAAAATCCTGCCATTAAACACAGATAGCATAAACACAAAAAAAACAAGAACTCACACAATTCATCAAACAACACAACATACACATTGCCATCTTACAAGAAACAAAACTACGCACAACACAAAAAACACCTACATTTCAAAATTTCACCACCATCAAACAAGACTGGGCCGACGGTGGTGGCGGCGGACTCATCACCCTGGTACACAAATCCATCAATTTTTCAGATACCAGTGCACACACAAAGTTACTACTCCCCCACATGATACTACAACAGAAACACAATCAATTAAAATACACACTGGTAACAAATCACACACAACAATCGTCAACATATACATTCCCCCCCAATCATCCCCCAAAGTACCAACCAATTACTCTCGACAAATACACCATATCACTAACATACCCAATATCATCCTGGGTGGTGATTTCAACGCCAAGGCGTCGGCTTGGTATGTCAACAACCCTGACACAGACAGAAGGCTGGCACTACAAAGCCAGACAGATCATCTTTTCACACTCAATAATCTCAATCAGCACACCCATATCCCACACCAAGCCCTCTTCTTCCCATCATCCCTAGACATCACCTTCTGCTCCCCAAACCTCGCCCCCACAACATCCTGGAGAGTGGTCAGAACCCTAGGCTCTGATCACCTCACAATCATCATCACTGCCAAAATCAGAATCACCCCAGCTGGCCACAGACACACATACACTAATTATAAGAAAGCCAACTGGGAGGCCTTCACGGCTGGAACAGAACAACACTTTGAAACATTAAACAGTACATCCATCACAAACATCAACACCGCTGTGCACACTTTCAATACAATTATACAAAATGCAGACAAAAAACACATCCCCAGAGGCAACAGAAAGAGAGACAACCCCAACTTCACACTAGAAATTCAAGGCCTCATCAGACAACGGGACAAACTACGACAATCCCGAATACCACATTTGCATGACACCATACAAAAAATACACGAACTCAACACTCAAATAAACAATAAAATATCAGAACAGCAAACACTAAATTGGAATAATTATCTCCAAACACTTGATCACAAAACAAACACCAGCAAACTCTACAAAACACTAAACAGCATCACACTCTCTAACAGCAAGACTACACAATCACATGTTGTCATCACAGCAGACACCATACCTTCAAATAAAAAACAAGCAAACACTCTCATCAATCACTTTTCACAAGTCAGCCACCTAAACCCCCATCATGACGACCGACATATCATCCGACGTAAGAGACAGTTCCCCAAAGACCCAGACTTCGCACCTTTCACTTACAACCAAACGAAGTACATCATCAGCAACCTCAAGCACTCGTCTGCCTGTGGACCAGACAACATAAGCAACATACATCTTAAACACCTTGGACCACAAGGCATTCAAGCACTTACCAACATATCAAACTACAGCTACTAACAGAACATAATACCCAACATTTGGAAGCATGGCATTATCATCACTATCCCCAAACCAAACAAAGACCCCAAGTTACCTTCCTCACACCGCCCCATCACACTCCTCTGCACCCTCTCCAAAGCCACTGAAAGACTGGTACTACAACTAGTTACACCTTACACCCCCCTAGCCCCATCAAAAACATGGTTTTAGGCCACTACACTCCACAAACAATCTTCTTACAGACCTTACACAGAGAGTTTTTGATGGCATGAATTCAGCTAGGCCACCACACAGAACACTCCTTGTCACACTAGACATTAGTAAAGCTTTTGATTCCATCCCCTGCCACAACCTCACAAACAAAATATTCAACACAAACATGCACAATAACAAAAAGATGGCTAGCAAACTACTTAGCAGGCAGATGTGCACATGCAACTTTTGCTGGTCAGTCTTCAAACATCAGAAACTTCACAAATGGTATCCCCCAAGGATCTCTTTTGTCCCCTACACTCTTTAACCTATACATGCATGACATACCCACACCCCACATACCACAGATACACATAGCTTCCTGTTAAGACAACATAACACTTACAAGTATACACCAAAATGCAAACACAGCTGCACACATCCTCCAACCTTGCCTCAACACACTACACAAATGGTTCACTACAAACAGGCTCAAAATAGCCCCAGCCAAATCTACAGTGACTCTTCTCACAAACTGGACAGCAGAACACAGTCACATTCCACACCTCATCATAAACAACACTCCCCTACCACACACACATACACACAAAACCCTTGGTGTAACATACATCACTGTCATTTAAACAACACATCACAAACATCAAAAATGAATTAACACCTAGACTCAATGCCCTGAGGTCACTTGCCCATACAACATTTGGACACAACAAAGAAACCACCACCACAATATACAAACAATATATACATTCAGTGATGAATTATGCAAGCCCTGCTTGGGCTCCTAACCTCACTAAAACACACTATAACACTTTTCAGACCATACAAAACAAGGCCCTAAAAATAATCACAAGCTGCACAGCTACTACACCTACAGACCTCCTACACACAGAAACCAAAGTCCTCAAAGTCAAGAATCATCTAGACATGAGAGGCACCCAAATTCTTGCTGCAGCCTCTACAAACCCACAACATCCACTACACTACATGGCAGCACATCCACACACACCAAGGAACATCAAAACAACACCCAGCACACGATATCATACACAAATACTGTTATCTCATCCCCCCCGCCCGTCTCAGACCAGCTTCCAGAAGCATATCCATACTCAAGTCACTCGCCGCTCCATTCAGTCACTACAACACACAGCTGCATGCATGGCCTCATGGTATCCATCCTTCTGAATCCTATCTCCCTCGTGAGGACAGGGTCCACCTGGCCAGGCTGAGATGTGGGCATCATCCAGCCCTCTTAAGTTATCAGAAGAGGCTGGATGACTCCGTCACTGATGCCTGTCCAGAATGTAACACAGCACTCCATACAATTAAGCACATCATGGAAGACTGCACTGCACACAATCACCTATGCCAACAACACAACATACACTCCTTGAGAGCTCTGTGGGAAAGCCTGGTCTCGGCCGTGGCCTTCCTTAGGGACTCGGGGCTGTTCGGCCAGACTGCCTAGGGAACAACTACTACTACTACTACTACCCCTGTACAAAAATAAAGGTGAGTGATGTGACTGCAAGAATCATCATGGCATTTTAGTTTACTGAGTGTTGTAGGGAAGGTATAAGGAAGAATTATTTTATATAAACTAAGAGAGATATCAGAAGTCCTAGTGAGTGATGAACAGGGTGGCTTTAGGAGTGGCAGAGGATATGTGGATCAAAAATTGGCAGTGAGACAGATGGTGGAGAAGGCTTGTGAGAAGGACTGTAAGGTGTTTATGGCATTTATGGATCAGGAAAACTCATACGACAAAGTAGACAGAGGAGGATTATTGAAGTTTTTGCGCATGTACAGTCAGTAAGCTGCTAGGTGCCGTCGAGAGTTTTTATGATGGCAGTGAGGCATGTGACAAGGTTGTGTGATGTCCCCATGGTTGTTGAATATACGGTATATATGGATGGGGTGATCGTTTCGTTTCGTTTTTGAAGGCTCCAACATGCTTGCATGCGTCGGCCTTGGTCACCTAATGGCGGCTCTCCACGCTGCTTGATCCCTGGCAGCCTCCCTGTTCAGTCCCTTAACCCTTAAGTCACACTTAATGACCTCGTCCCATGTCTTTCTCGGTCTACCCCTCCCCCAGTATTAACACCCCTCACCCTCTGCACCCAATTATCATCCCCCATCCTCTCCACATGTCCAAACCACCTCAGCCTACCTCTCCTCATCACAACACCAATACACCCCAGTCCCATCCTACCTCTCAACTCTTCCATCGTAAACCCAGCCACCCCAGACCTTGCACGCAGGGACGCACTGCACATCCACCTAATCATTGTCATTTCTGTACGTTTAAACCTGCGAATATCCTCTTCCTTTACTGCCCAGGTCTCACTACCAAACAGCATCACACTCCTAACACATGCTGCATACAAAGACCCCTTAGCACGTAAGGAGAGTCCTCTCAATGTCAGGAGAGGCAGCAGCTCCCTGAACTTCTTCCAACCACTTCTCACCCTAGCAACCGAGCTAACTCCAGCCCCACCTCTGGCACATAACATGTCTCCCAAATAACGAAATTCCTCCACACACTCAAGAGACTCACCTGCAAGTTCAACCCTCTCACGCCTAACAATCTCCACCTGCTCTCCCCGACACGCCGCACGCATGAAATCAGCATCATCTTGCAGTCTACCTCTAATACCACTACATCTCTTGTGCACCCACTTATCATAAACACTACACAGGATGGAATTACTTCCCACACCCTTGTGGCAAACTGCACATGGCCACTCTCCCTCTCCTCTGATTGTACCGCCACCAACCCTAGATATCATCACTTTTGTTTTATCTGCATTTACCCTTAAGCCCTTGTACCCCATACCATCTCTCCACTTCTTAAATCTTTCCTCCGCCTCCTTTTCATTCTCTGCAATGAACACCAAATCATCAGCATACAGCATCTCCCATGGGAGTCCATCTCTGAAGTCACATGAGAGGGTTTCATGCACCATGATAAACAACAAGGGACTCAAAACTGACCCCTGATGCACACCCACATTCACAGAAAACTCATTACTCAAAGCTCCATTCACTTTTACTTGGGTGCGAGCACCCATGTACATGGCCATAACCACCCTAACCAGCCATTCTTCCAACCCTAGCTTTCTCATTGTCCACTTCACCACCTCTCTAGGGACTCTGTCAAAGGCCTTTTCCAAATCAACAAAAACAAAATACAATTCCCTTTTCTTTCCAATATATTTTTCCTGAAGCTGTCGAACAATGAATATGGCATCAGTGGTCCCCCTGCCTGGCATACCCAAACTGCATCTCATCGATATTCACTCTTTCTCTAATCATACCTTCTAGAACTCTCTCCATTACTTTCATTATCTGATCTAAGAGCTTTATACCTCTGTAATTTCCCCTTTCCAGGGCATCACCCTTCCCTTTGTACACATTTACAATTACACTCTTCAGCCAATCATCTGGGACAACACACTCATATATAATCATATTTATCAGGTCAGTGACTAACCTCACCCCAGTATCTCCTGAGGCCTTCAACATTTCGGCAGTCAACCCAGACACACCTGCCGCCTTCCCCACCCGCATCCTGCCTATTGCCTGACTCACAGTAGCAGCGTCAATCAAAGGCCAAGGGCCAAACACTGGATCAGCTGGCTCCAAACCTTCTCTATCCCAATCAAACTCCTCATTCAACAATCGGCTATAATGCTCCCTCCATGCATCTTTAATATCCTTACTGTTCACCACAACCCTTCCATCATCATTCTTCACACACTGCTCACCTACAGTGTCCCGATTATCCCTCTTCACCTGATTTGCCACCCTAAAAATCATATTTTTCCTTTCTCCATGATTTAGATTATCAAGTAAAAGTCTCTGTGACTCAGACTTCGCCCTGTATACCTCTCTTCTAGCCCTGCGCTTGGCAGCCAAGTACTCCTCCCTGTTACCACCATTTTTCCATTCCCGGAAAAGCCTTCTTTTCTCCTTAACTGCAGCTTCTACACTCTCATCCCACCACTAAGTTACTTTATGTCTTGGTGGGCCTCTTGTGATGAGAAGTAAAAACACGAGTAATGGACAGAGGGATGGCGTTGGTAATGAATGGTGATGGATGGAATATCTGAAATTTGTTGTATGCTGATGATGCAGTGCTACTTGCAAATACCAGACAAGAGCTTGGTAGACTAGTGCAGAGTTTTACTGATGTCTGTGAGCATGGTTGTTGAGAAAGAAGGTGACTCCCAGCACGATGTTACAGTGAATGGAAAGAGACTGGATTGGTGAAAGAGTTCTAATACCTGGGTGCAGTGACAGAAGACAGAGGAAAATGTACAAAAGAAGTGGAAAGCAGAATGACACAAGGAAGGAAGAGAGGCTGGTGCTATGAAGGCCTTGATAAGAAACAAAGGCTTGAGTGTTGCAGCTGCACGAGGCTTACACAAAGGAGTGTTAGTGCCAACTTTAACATATGGATGTGAGACTATGGTGTGACATGAAAATGAAAAGTCAGGAGTGACAGCAGTGGAGATGGGACTGCTGAGGAATGTATGTGGAATACACAGAGTGGATAGGACACCAAATAATGTGATTCACGAAAGATATGGTGTGAGGAAGTTTGTGGACACCAGAATCAAAAAGAGTGTACTGAGATGGTATGGTCATGTGGAGATAATGGATAACAATAGAGTGGTGAGAAAGGTATATCTGAATGAATCTGAAGGAGGGAGAAGGTGAGGTAGGCTAAAGAGAAGGTGGAGGGACATGGTGGATAAGTGTGTGAGGGAAAGGGGTATGGAAGTCAGTGAGGCTAAGGGACTGACAGTAGATCGAGCTGGCTGGATGAATGTTGTGAGAAGAAGTGCAAGATCAAGGATATGGCACCCCATTTTAACATGACAGCGTTCGGACTGACTCCTATCAGATACATTTATGTGAAGCTACAGAATGTGGTGAAAGATTTTGGTATGTCAGATA
>JAGKTI010019231.1:0-17137 GCA_018397915.1 Birgus latro | reverse complement strand
TGCAAAGGTTGTGCCGTAGAGAAACACCAGTGATTTTTCAGTTTCACAAAAACTGGACTGAATGAAGTTAAGATTTCTTTCCTACAGAGCTTTGTAGCATTGTTTCTGTTGAGAAAAGAATCACTCTCACAAGATGGAGTCGACACATGATAAACAGATCCCAAAGGTTCACAGATCACCAAGTCCTGGTGGTCCCTGCAACTGGTGATATCTTGAAACAGCACATAATGGAGACGGTCTTCCGTGAAAGCAAGGAAGTTAAACTGGTGAAGTACTCTCACGTAGACCTCCGTAGCAGGCACACTGTAAGGAAGTGAGGTGATCCTAAAGATGTCAAATACATCAGAAGGGTCACCCAACACCGGTATTAGTAAATAAAAGCACACAGCTGACATGTAACCTCGAGGTACAACTTTGATGATATCACGGTACAGTGCTAGATATTCTGGCCTCGCTGGGAAAAGTAGACCCGGCTCCTTGAGTGAGATATTCCCCAATAATTCCAACAAGATTTCGTTAGGGACAATATCTAAACTCAGCCTAGCCTGAAGCATTTCTTGTATGCCCAACTTAATTCTAAAGTGATCAGCTATGATGTCAGACAAGGCGAGTTGTAGGTTAAACAAAGCCTCATACATCCTTACTTCATTTTCCAACTCTAAGGTCTTCAGTGAATACAATCGTATGATACTGTAAGAAATGTTTGCAGCCTTCTGTATCTTCAACAGTGCTGCCTGCATGTGTGACACATTCCTTATTGTGCTATTCAATACCTTGGAATGAACATTTAATACTGACCTCTCCTTCTCTGACTTCGTCTCAAGGCTCCCTAATCTAGCATGAATGTCATCAACCTGATGCTGAGTAGCTGTTCCAAACAAAACATTGGCAAACTGCCCCAATATGTCGATCGCACCCCTCTTGGAGCGGCGACTCCATGGATGATCTGACATGAGATAGTCTATATAACTGCTCAAATCCTGATAGCGAGCATCAAATTCATGTTGAAATGCATGCACAGTGTTCTGTAATGAGGCAACTAGAGCGCTGCCACTATCCATGTGGCCTACATTCCACAATATGGCATCACTCAAGTTGCGAGCAACAAGTAAAGGTTGGAACAACTCCTCCTTATTACGTACAAATGGAACTACATAGTTATTTCCTGTGATCATCAAATGACCCGCAGGTGAAAACACCAATCCAAAGTTGGCAGGTGTCTCCTCTCGTGGTCCTATCGATTCCAATTGGGATGGACTCACCCAAACCCAAGCAATCATCTGCAAGAGATTCGTAAAACTATAAACACAAGTTCACCTGACTATCATTTATTCATTTAGTAAAAACTACATGTCTCCTGTGTCGTCCTCAGTCACTTCAGTCTGTTTCAGTCACACCAGGTGCCTCTGCTTGTGCAGTCTGATATTCAATAGGTCTCTCCATACACAACGGGTAGTCTGGGACACTAGAATGTGACCGCAAACTGTATCTGCAATGTGGTGGAGTGTGAGGTGTAGTGTGGTGTGGAGGTGAGGGAAGTGGTGGATGGCCTTGACACTCAGTGGTGGCTTGCCGCAAACCCGCCGAGTTGCCAGTTACACCATTACCTATAGCTTGACTTACTTGTGCAGGAGGCATACTAAAGTCAGTTACAGGGCATGGGATACATTCCTCCTCATTTATTTCCTCACCTTCATTTTCCCCTGTATCCTTAGTCTTCCCACCTTCATGAATAGGATTAGCCATTCTCGCATTACGATTTTGCTTCCTCGTAATACACTCCTCCTTGACCACTTTCACCCTGTCAGTGTGTAAAGTGGTTACTTTCCCCCCTTGTATAGGACGAACCTTGATGACAACATCATTTACCCGATCAATTACACGATAGGGTCCTGAAAACAAAGGTTGCAATTTCCTTGCCACCCGCCTGGCAGGAACAGTCTTCACATAAACACGGTTCCCTATCATAAGTGGTTTCATTATACATTGCTTCGCGCTTCTGTTCTCGTTCTCTGTGCTCGCACGATCGAAAACCTTTGTTGCCATGGCGGCAAATAAATTAGGTATATCCTCAAGGTTGTACTTCAAAGACTGGTCCTGCACTACATGATAAGGCATCTGTGGGTCCCTGAGAAACAGCAAGAAGTAAGGAGAATTACGGATAGTCCGATTATATCCAGAGTTATAAGCCATCATAGCAACTGGTACCATTCTCTGCCAGTGATTAGCGTTCTGGTCCACCATGGTTCGTATTATTTGAATGATGGTGCTATTTGCCCTCTCCACCAATCCATTAGAGGCTGGGTGATAAGGAGTAATGTTCACATGTTTCATATGCAACAAACGTGCCAATTCCTGAAACACCTTGTGAACAAATTCAGTTCCCCGATCAGTGACTAATTGTTGTGGAGTTCCGTAAACACAAATGACTCGCTCCACAAACACCCTAGCCACCGCTTCGGCAGACTTAGACTTCAATGGTTCCGCGATGAGAAATCGAGTCATCACATCAATGAAAGTTAAGACATAATAATGCCCTTCCTCTGATCTATTTAGTGGACCAATCAAATCCATATGACACCTGACCCATAGGGCAGTGACATCGGGGAAACGGAGAAGCGGACTTGGGGCGTCCCCCAAACGCTTCGAACGTATACACTGGGTACACTGTTTGCAAAATTCCATGACATCTCTCTCCATCTGAGGCCAGTATGCAAACCGTCTCGCGCGAGTTAAAGTAATCTTGGTTCCACCATGACCAGATAACGGTAAGCAATGAGCAAGTCTAAGTGCAGAGTGAACGCTATCTTCTGGGACTACAATTTGGAATACTTCCCTTATGCCAAATGACCGACTCTCCTTCTTATAGAGCAAACCGTCTGGCAACAAATGAAAGCAGTCCAACTTTGCTGGCAATTTTGGTACCTCCGTAGTCTCATTCCGCAAATAACTCTTTAATCTACCCCAGACTGGGTGTAAATCTTGTTGCCCCCGTATCTCAGTGACATCCCAATCTATTGTGTCTATTTCCACAGCGCCTGAACTCACAAGTAGTGCAACTTCATCTTCATCATTAGACTGAGTCGTTCTCAAACGGGATAGAGCATCCGCTACAATATTCTGCTGCCCTGGTAAATATTCAACCTTGGTATCATATTCGGCTACCTGGATTTGCCACCTTGCAATCCTCCCTGAAGCCGCATCTACATTAAACAACCAAGTAAGAGGTCGACGATCGGTCTGAATCAATATTTCATAACCCAAAAAGTGGTCTGTTCACCTTCAAGCCGTAAACAATGCTCAGCGCTTCGTGCTCTATCGTAGCATAGTTCAACTCTCCCTTGTTTAGAGTACAGCTGAAAAAAGTTAATGGCCGAAGGAACCCTTGATCATCTTTCTGTTGCAAAACTCCGCCAATCGCCGTATCGCTGGCGTCCGTAGTTAACACAAAAGGCCTATCAAAGCGAGGAAAAGCTAGCAATACATCTTCCGCTAACTTCCGCTTAAGTTGGCAGAACGCGCGGTGCACCTCCACACTCCACTCCACGCGCTGCTGCGTGTTCTTCACGTCTTTCTTTCCACGAGTAAGTTTCGTGAGTGGTGCCGCTATCTGGGAGAAACTTTCCACAAACCGGCGATAATAATTCACTAACCCCAAGAAACTCTGGAGTTCTTTCAAAGTACTAGGAACCACAATATCTTGGATTGCACAAATTTTCTCTGGCTGAGGGCGTAATCCCTCAGTCGTGATGACATGGCCTAAAAAGGATACTTCCTGTTTAAAGAAACTACACTTTGGCAATTTAATAGTTAGCTTTGCCCCTTCTAGACGTCCCAAGACCTCATCTAGGTTATGTACATGAGCATCAAACGTCTTTCCATAAATGATAATGTCATCCAAAAAAGTATGGGTTATCTTTCCCGTGAGACCAATCATGACTTCATTAATTATACGCTGGAAAGAAGCCACTGCATCTTTTAATCCAAAAGGAAGGTTACAATATTCCCAGTGCCCTTCAGGTGAAGAAAAAGCCGTGAGAGGCTTAGACTCCTCATCCAAAGATATCTGGTGATAACCCTGCTTCAAGTCTAAATTACTGAAGTACTAATTGTCACCTAACTGTGAAAGAATATTCTCAATATTGGGCAATGGGTAAGGATCTGTAACTATCTGCTTATTTAAATGTCTAAAGTCTAAGCAGATCCGCAAACCACCATCCTTCTTAACTACTGGAACTAGTGGTGAAGAATAAGGTGAACGAGAAGGCCTGGTAATCCCCTGTCTACGTAAATCTTCAAGCTGCTTACGTACTTGATCATGCCACTTCGTTGGTATACGGTATGGCCTACGGTTCACTACCGGTCCATCCGCACGTATGTGATGATAGAAGTATGGTGAAGTAGTAAGTGGGTCTTCAGGTAACGCAGACACATTTGGGTGTGTCCTTATTAGCCTTTTTAATGCTTCATTTTCCCGGCTAAAAGGAATGGTCATCTGATCTACCTCCGTGTATAGTTTCCGGAGTCTATCCTCACTCATTGCACTAGTGATCTGATCTCCTTTTTGACTCACTTGCTCCTCCCCCCACCTGACTTCTTCATAAGGGGATACAGTACCTACCCTAAATTCCCCATCTATAAATATCCTGTCAGGGGTTAAATTCGCGTACCCGACTGTGAAACATGTTCCTTCCCCTGTTGCCCCGTTATCCACTGGACTTACAATGCCTGGCCACAACACTGCCGCAATTGAACTACCAGTGTTTGGCATAAACATTCCTACCTCCCACCCACTTAACACTGTCTTTAACATTATTGCTCCGTATGTGTAAGGTTCCAGAATGTCTGTCTCGTTCGTGACACAATGACTTGTCACAAAATCCTCTTCCTCCTTTTCCTCGGATGAAGGAACTGCTTCAGTTATCACAAAAGAAGGATTGAACTCTACACGAGAAACACTCCCTCCCTCGGTCACCAAATCAAGTTCCTCTTCTCCGACTTTTATACATAGCGGGTTGGCAGTGATACTTAGGCTATGTGCGAATATGAAATCAACTTCCAAAATTATGGAAATTTCTGAGGGTAGATCCCTCACTACCACAAATTCCTGATTATATTTTCTATCACCTAATTCTACCTGGAAATTCACCAATTCCAATATGTCCATTGCATCACTGCTAGCGGACACCAAACCACCGCCTCGATAAGGTCGGAGATCAGTATCAGGCCCTGGCGCAATTTTATAGGTCTGTTGGCTAATCAATTTACAAGCTCCTGTATCCAGAAGTATCTCACAATGTAAATTCCCACACATGCCTTTTACCACCACCAACTTCGCTACTTCATCACTCGTAGTGACAGTTACTAAGTTCCCCAACCCGATTCGTCCAGCTTTTTTTCTTCTTCATCGGGTGACTTAGTCTTTTTCCAATTACACTGATCTGTACTATGTGTAGTACTCTGACATTCCCTACAATTTGCTACTGGCTGTCCGGGATTATCCACACGGACTGCACAGTGCTCAGCTCGATGTCCTGTCATGGAGCAATGAAAACATTTGATCCTTTTCCTCTGCTCCTGTGACAAATTATCATACTTCCCCTGTTGAAGTGGCCTGTCCGCATGACACCATTTAGCGAAGTGCCCTGGCTTCCCACACCTACGGCAATCATTATTGTCACGGGAACTTGCACCGCGTGAACCTTGATGCGTTTCTGTGCCACTCGCACTCGTACGATTCCTCGCCCCAGTGTTCGGCTGAACCTTTGGCCTCGGCGACGCATTCACACTGCTTGCACTCGGGTTCACACTAGCAATCGTTCCCTGTCTCTTTTCTTTCAATACATTGTCTTCTGACAGAGGCGAATTTGTCTTCTCTGCCCACTTGACTCCCTTCTTCGCTGTCTCTACTGGGTTATTGTATCTGCTCTGAGGAATGTGTGCAACATATTGTTTAGGAAACATGTCCAAAAAATTATTGACAATGATAAGATTCACTGATTCCCGGAAAGTTGCACGTACTCTAACAATCCTATCCTCCAGACTCTGTAACCTGTAAAGTAGTGAAGTGGAGTTTCCCCGGGGTTCCTTTTTGCCGTAAGTAACCCCCGGTGTAACATCTCTAGACTCTCCTCGGTATAATACTGTTCCGGCACACCATTTTTGAATGCATCCCAGTCCCCACCAGATTCCCAGATTAAAATCTCCATAATCTCTTGCGCAGGACCGAGTGAAAATGTCCTAGCCACTTCCATTCTCCCTTTCGTAGTCCACTTCGTATCATCATCGGTCCTCATCTCTATGTCATTTAACCAGATCATAACATCTGGCTCCAATCGTTTTCCTGGATATTCCGTTGAGGAGCGAAATTTTGAACTACAAAAATATTTCATAGCCCCCAGTTGTTGTATGGGATTCTTACTATTATCTGAGATGGCCTGTGACAACTGCTGCAATAACTGTGCAATATCTCCCCCAGTACTTCCCATAGTGGTTCCAACACCACTACCCGAAGCGTTAGGATTAGTAGGTGTAGTACTCATTGTGTCAGAGTCTTCTGTGTCAGAATCGTCAGAGACAGAGTCAAAATCGGCAGAAACAGAGTCAAAATCAGCAGAAACAGAGTCAGAATCGTCTGAATCAACTAATTCCTCAACTGGGTTTGGATCGCCTTTCCAATCAGAATCACTCATTTGCAGAACAAATTAAAAGAAAAAATATTCACTATTCACTATTTCTTCCTTCCAATTCCTTTAAGTTATTTCCTTTAATTATTCAGAGTTGGGAATAACAATTAAAATAACTATCTCCAACGCTGCTACCATATGTCGCGCCCTCCTTTAATACAGAAATGATATTTATCTCAGGAATATTATCCTCCCGTATTTATTACTTTGGTAGCGTGAAACATTAGACACTGGCAATGCGCGACTTCGGTTTTCACTATTCACATATACTCAGAACTGGGAACTGGAAGAAATGAAAAATGATTTGGCTTTTCTAGGCTTTAATTATAAAAAAGGGTATTCACAAAATATTTACATACATAAAAATCATGAGGTTTTTTCCCACCTCATTTCACTTCATATAAAGTTCCGTGCTAGAAACCGCACTAAAACATCTACACTCAGTTCACTTTATTACTAACACTATATTAATTAATTAAAGCTCTCATAAAAGTTCCGTGCTTTAAAATCAACCTTATATATTTAATCCTGTAATAGTCACTAGTGCTGTTATAAGTAAAGCACTCTCTTTTATTCACTTAGTTATATTAGGTTACACTGTTACAATAGTATCTTATCACTTAGTACAAAAAATACATTTAAACACTTAAAATCTTCTCTCCTTCCGTTTCTTTCTAAGTAACTAGGAGTCTTTTTTACCAGTCCCGACGACAGACAAAATAATAGCACTGTTCACAAGTTGTACCCGCGATTATATAAGCTTGTACTTTAACTCACTGTCAACAGAAGAGCTCTCATGTCGCCCCTGGAACTCTACTTCCTTTCAGCTTCAGTTACGTCCTCGTGATGTTCGCTGCCCCCCAGGCTGCGTCAGGCGCGTCTACCCGCCACGATGATTCCTTCAGCTCTGTGTCTCAACTGAGCTCTCTAACCTATCCTGGCCTCAAGGGTTGCCGATGTTCACCAGTAGGTCACATGGTTGCGAGGTGGGTGATGGCCTCACCCACTCATCCACCGCCCTCATCCACACGTCACCCACGCGTCATCCACCGTAGAGGCCCGAGCAAAGTGCATAGTCAACACACGTTCCCACGGCCGCAAATGCAAAGTCAGTACGTGTTCCCACCGTCTGCACAACCCCCTACCAACACCACTCCTCTGACTCTCTTTCTCTCTCCTCCTTTCTCTTCAGCTTTCACTACTTTCTCTCTCAACCTTCCTTCCTTACTCCACCTCCCTATACCTATTGTCTGCAGCTATAAGTGGAGCTGACATCAAACTCCCTGCTCTCTCTCTTCCGTCCGTGTATCACCCTAAACTCACGTCCAGCAGGTGTACTCGTATCCACACCTGTTACAGCTGTGTGTCTGCTTACATCTGCCTGAGGAGCGGCTTGTCGGCTTCCCGACATTTCTCCCCCCAAAGATGAAATCACACGTCCTTGTCGTCAGTAGAGCATGGTGGGGTTCTGTGCACGTCGACGTCTGAGTATGGACTCAAGTCTGCAACATGTACACCCACAGCCATTCGTGTAACACTTGTAAAGGATATATGCAGATAGGAAAACCAGAAAGAGAGCTATTCCAGCATGGACATAATACCAGAAGAATGTGGAGTAACCAAAGGGTTTGAGAGGTTCAATCAACTGCAACTGACTTTGATATTTAAGGAGATCATCCAGAAACAGAGGAGTAATGTTAAGGTTAGGTCCTAAAGTGAATAAGTCCTTGATAGCTGTAAGTTCAGCATATGTGAGTGACTTACTGAGGTTTACGAGATGGGGGTAAACAGTGAGCTTAGTTTCTACAGTGAGAGTTGCATAAGCAGGAAGGGTCAAGGCTTCACTGTGAGCACTACAGCCATCTCCCAAGACCAATTTACCTACTCCCTTAACAATTTGCACTGTCTTCCTAATAGGATTTACNTGCAAAGGTTGTGCCGTAGAGAAACACCAGTGATTTTTCAGTTTCACAAAAACTGGACTGAATGAAGTTAAGATTTCTTTCCTACAGAGCTTTGTAGCATTGTTTCTGTTGAGAAAAGAATCACTCTCACAAGATGGAGTCGACACATGATAAACAGATCCCAAAGGTTCACAGATCACCAAGTCCTGGTGGTCCCTGCAACTGGTGATATCTTGAAACAGCACATAATGGAGACGGTCTTCCGTGAAAGCAAGGAAGTTAAACTGGTGAAGTACTCTCACGTAGACCTCCGTAGCAGGCACACTGTAAGGAAGTGAGGTGATCCTAAAGATGTCAAATACATCAGAAGGGTCACCCAACACCGGTATTAGTAAATAAAAGCACACAGCTGACATGTAACCTCGAGGTACAACTTTGATGATATCACGGTACAGTGCTAGATATTCTGGCCTCGCTGGGAAAAGTAGACCCGGCTCCTTGAGTGAGATATTCCCCAATAATTCCAACAAGATTTCGTTAGGGACAATATCTAAACTCAGCCTAGCCTGAAGCATTTCTTGTATGCCCAACTTAATTCTAAAGTGATCAGCTATGATGTCAGACAAGGCGAGTTGTAGGTTAAACAAAGCCTCATACATCCTTACTTCATTTTCCAACTCTAAGGTCTTCAGTGAATACAATCGTATGATACTGTAAGAAATGTTTGCAGCCTTCTGTATCTTCAACAGTGCTGCCTGCATGTGTGACACATTCCTTATTGTGCTATTCAATACCTTGGAATGAACATTTAATACTGACCTCTCCTTCTCTGACTTCGTCTCAAGGCTCCCTAATCTAGCATGAATGTCATCAACCTGATGCTGAGTAGCTGTTCCAAACAAAACATTGGCAAACTGCCCCAATATGTCGATCGCACCCCTCTTGGAGCGGCGACTCCATGGATGATCTGACATGAGATAGTCTATATAACTGCTCAAATCCTGATAGCGAGCATCAAATTCATGTTGAAATGCATGCACAGTGTTCTGTAATGAGGCAACTAGAGCGCTGCCACTATCCATGTGGCCTACATTCCACAATATGGCATCACTCAAGTTGCGAGCAACAAGTAAAGGTTGGAACAACTCCTCCTTATTACGTACAAATGGAACTACATAGTTATTTCCTGTGATCATCAAATGACCCGCAGGTGAAAACACCAATCCAAAGTTGGCAGGTGTCTCCTCTCGTGGTCCTATCGATTCCAATTGGGATGGACTCACCCAAACCCAAGCAATCATCTGCAAGAGATTCGTAAAACTATAAACACAAGTTCACCTGACTATCATTTATTCATTTAGTAAAAACTACATGTCTCCTGTGTCGTCCTCAGTCACTTCAGTCTGTTTCAGTCACACCAGGTGCCTCTGCTTGTGCAGTCTGATATTCAATAGGTCTCTCCATACACAACGGGTAGTCTGGGACACTAGAATGTGACCGCAAACTGTATCTGCAATGTGGTGGAGTGTGAGGTGTAGTGTGGTGTGGAGGTGAGGGAAGTGGTGGATGGCCTTGACACTCAGTGGTGGCTTGCCGCAAACCCGCCGAGTTGCCAGTTACACCATTACCTATAGCTTGACTTACTTGTGCAGGAGGCATACTAAAGTCAGTTACAGGGCATGGGATACATTCCTCCTCATTTATTTCCTCACCTTCATTTTCCCCTGTATCCTTAGTCTTCCCACCTTCATGAATAGGATTAGCCATTCTCGCATTACGATTTTGCTTCCTCGTAATACACTCCTCCTTGACCACTTTCACCCTGTCAGTGTGTAAAGTGGTTACTTTCCCCCCTTGTATAGGACGAACCTTGATGACAACATCATTTACCCGATCAATTACACGATAGGGTCCTGAAAACAAAGGTTGCAATTTCCTTGCCACCCGCCTGGCAGGAACAGTCTTCACATAAACACGGTTCCCTATCATAAGTGGTTTCATTATACATTGCTTCGCGCTTCTGTTCTCGTTCTCTGTGCTCGCACGATCGAAAACCTTTGTTGCCATGGCGGCAAATAAATTAGGTATATCCTCAAGGTTGTACTTCAAAGACTGGTCCTGCACTACATGATAAGGCATCTGTGGGTCCCTGAGAAACAGCAAGAAGTAAGGAGAATTACGGATAGTCCGATTATATCCAGAGTTATAAGCCATCATAGCAACTGGTACCATTCTCTGCCAGTGATTAGCGTTCTGGTCCACCATGGTTCGTATTATTTGAATGATGGTGCTATTTGCCCTCTCCACCAATCCATTAGAGGCTGGGTGATAAGGAGTAATGTTCACATGTTTCATATGCAACAAACGTGCCAATTCCTGAAACACCTTGTGAACAAATTCAGTTCCCCGATCAGTGACTAATTGTTGTGGAGTTCCGTAAACACAAATGACTCGCTCCACAAACACCCTAGCCACCGCTTCGGCAGACTTAGACTTCAATGGTTCCGCGATGAGAAATCGAGTCATCACATCAATGAAAGTTAAGACATAATAATGCCCTTCCTCTGATCTATTTAGTGGACCAATCAAATCCATATGACACCTGACCCATAGGGCAGTGACATCGGGGAAACGGAGAAGCGGACTTGGGGCGTCCCCCAAACGCTTCGAACGTATACACTGGGTACACTGTTTGCAAAATTCCATGACATCTCTCTCCATCTGAGGCCAGTATGCAAACCGTCTCGCGCGAGTTAAAGTAATCTTGGTTCCACCATGACCAGATAACGGTAAGCAATGAGCAAGTCTAAGTGCAGAGTGAACGCTATCTTCTGGGACTACAATTTGGAATACTTCCCTTATGCCAAATGACCGACTCTCCTTCTTATAGAGCAAACCGTCTGGCAACAAATGAAAGCAGTCCAACTTTGCTGGCAATTTTGGTACCTCCGTAGTCTCATTCCGCAAATAACTCTTTAATCTACCCCAGACTGGGTGTAAATCTTGTTGCCCCCGTATCTCAGTGACATCCCAATCTATTGTGTCTATTTCCACAGCGCCTGAACTCACAAGTAGTGCAACTTCATCTTCATCATTAGACTGAGTCGTTCTCAAACGGGATAGAGCATCCGCTACAATATTCTGCTGCCCTGGTAAATATTCAACCTTGGTATCATATTCGGCTACCTGGATTTGCCACCTTGCAATCCTCCCTGAAGCCGCATCTACATTAAACAACCAAGTAAGAGGTCGACGATCGGTCTGAATCAATATTTCATAACCCAAAAAGTGGTCTGTTCACCTTCAAGCCGTAAACAATGCTCAGCGCTTCGTGCTCTATCGTAGCATAGTTCAACTCTCCCTTGTTTAGAGTACAGCTGAAAAAAGTTAATGGCCGAAGGAACCCTTGATCATCTTTCTGTTGCAAAACTCCGCCAATCGCCGTATCGCTGGCGTCCGTAGTTAACACAAAAGGCCTATCAAAGCGAGGAAAAGCTAGCAATACATCTTCCGCTAACTTCCGCTTAAGTTGGCAGAACGCGCGGTGCACCTCCACACTCCACTCCACGCGCTGCTGCGTGTTCTTCACGTCTTTCTTTCCACGAGTAAGTTTCGTGAGTGGTGCCGCTATCTGGGAGAAACTTTCCACAAACCGGCGATAATAATTCACTAACCCCAAGAAACTCTGGAGTTCTTTCAAAGTACTAGGAACCACAATATCTTGGATTGCACAAATTTTCTCTGGCTGAGGGCGTAATCCCTCAGTCGTGATGACATGGCCTAAAAAGGATACTTCCTGTTTAAAGAAACTACACTTTGGCAATTTAATAGTTAGCTTTGCCCCTTCTAGACGTCCCAAGACCTCATCTAGGTTATGTACATGAGCATCAAACGTCTTTCCATAAATGATAATGTCATCCAAAAAAGTATGGGTTATCTTTCCCGTGAGACCAATCATGACTTCATTAATTATACGCTGGAAAGAAGCCACTGCATCTTTTAATCCAAAAGGAAGGTTACAATATTCCCAGTGCCCTTCAGGTGAAGAAAAAGCCGTGAGAGGCTTAGACTCCTCATCCAAAGATATCTGGTGATAACCCTGCTTCAAGTCTAAATTACTGAAGTACTAATTGTCACCTAACTGTGAAAGAATATTCTCAATATTGGGCAATGGGTAAGGATCTGTAACTATCTGCTTATTTAAATGTCTAAAGTCTAAGCAGATCCGCAAACCACCATCCTTCTTAACTACTGGAACTAGTGGTGAAGAATAAGGTGAACGAGAAGGCCTGGTAATCCCCTGTCTACGTAAATCTTCAAGCTGCTTACGTACTTGATCATGCCACTTCGTTGGTATACGGTATGGCCTACGGTTCACTACCGGTCCATCCGCACGTATGTGATGATAGAAGTATGGTGAAGTAGTAAGTGGGTCTTCAGGTAACGCAGACACATTTGGGTGTGTCCTTATTAGCCTTTTTAATGCTTCATTTTCCCGGCTAAAAGGAATGGTCATCTGATCTACCTCCGTGTATAGTTTCCGGAGTCTATCCTCACTCATTGCACTAGTGATCTGATCTCCTTTTTGACTCACTTGCTCCTCCCCCCACCTGACTTCTTCATAAGGGGATACAGTACCTACCCTAAATTCCCCATCTATAAATATCCTGTCAGGGGTTAAATTCGCGTACCCGACTGTGAAACATGTTCCTTCCCCTGTTGCCCCGTTATCCACTGGACTTACAATGCCTGGCCACAACACTGCCGCAATTGAACTACCAGTGTTTGGCATAAACATTCCTACCTCCCACCCACTTAACACTGTCTTTAACATTATTGCTCCGTATGTGTAAGGTTCCAGAATGTCTGTCTCGTTCGTGACACAATGACTTGTCACAAAATCCTCTTCCTCCTTTTCCTCGGATGAAGGAACTGCTTCAGTTATCACAAAAGAAGGATTGAACTCTACACGAGAAACACTCCCTCCCTCGGTCACCAAATCAAGTTCCTCTTCTCCGACTTTTATACATAGCGGGTTGGCAGTGATACTTAGGCTATGTGCGAATATGAAATCAACTTCCAAAATTATGGAAATTTCTGAGGGTAGATCCCTCACTACCACAAATTCCTGATTATATTTTCTATCACCTAATTCTACCTGGAAATTCACCAATTCCAATATGTCCATTGCATCACTGCTAGCGGACACCAAACCACCGCCTCGATAAGGTCGGAGATCAGTATCAGGCCCTGGCGCAATTTTATAGGTCTGTTGGCTAATCAATTTACAAGCTCCTGTATCCAGAAGTATCTCACAATGTAAATTCCCACACATGCCTTTTACCACCACCAACTTCGCTACTTCATCACTCGTAGTGACAGTTACTAAGTTCCCCAACCCGATTCGTCCAGCTTTTTTTCTTCTTCATCGGGTGACTTAGTCTTTTTCCAATTACACTGATCTGTACTATGTGTAGTACTCTGACATTCCCTACAATTTGCTACTGGCTGTCCGGGATTATCCACACGGACTGCACAGTGCTCAGCTCGATGTCCTGTCATGGAGCAATGAAAACATTTGATCCTTTTCCTCTGCTCCTGTGACAAATTATCATACTTCCCCTGTTGAAGTGGCCTGTCCGCATGACACCATTTAGCGAAGTGCCCTGGCTTCCCACACCTACGGCAATCATTATTGTCACGGGAACTTGCACCGCGTGAACCTTGATGCGTTTCTGTGCCACTCGCACTCGTACGATTCCTCGCCCCAGTGTTCGGCTGAACCTTTGGCCTCGGCGACGCATTCACACTGCTTGCACTCGGGTTCACACTAGCAATCGTTCCCTGTCTCTTTTCTTTCAATACATTGTCTTCTGACAGAGGCGAATTTGTCTTCTCTGCCCACTTGACTCCCTTCTTCGCTGTCTCTACTGGGTTATTGTATCTGCTCTGAGGAATGTGTGCAACATATTGTTTAGGAAACATGTCCAAAAAATTATTGACAATGATAAGATTCACTGATTCCCGGAAAGTTGCACGTACTCTAACAATCCTATCCTCCAGACTCTGTAACCTGTAAAGTAGTGAAGTGGAGTTTCCCCGGGGTTCCTTTTTGCCGTAAGTAACCCCCGGTGTAACATCTCTAGACTCTCCTCGGTATAATACTGTTCCGGCACACCATTTTTGAATGCATCCCAGTCCCCACCAGATTCCCAGATTAAAATCTCCATAATCTCTTGCGCAGGACCGAGTGAAAATGTCCTAGCCACTTCCATTCTCCCTTTCGTAGTCCACTTCGTATCATCATCGGTCCTCATCTCTATGTCATTTAACCAGATCATAACATCTGGCTCCAATCGTTTTCCTGGATATTCCGTTGAGGAGCGAAATTTTGAACTACAAAAATATTTCATAGCCCCCAGTTGTTGTATGGGATTCTTACTATTATCTGAGATGGCCTGTGACAACTGCTGCAATAACTGTGCAATATCTCCCCCAGTACTTCCCATAGTGGTTCCAACACCACTACCCGAAGCGTTAGGATTAGTAGGTGTAGTACTCATTGTGTCAGAGTCTTCTGTGTCAGAATCGTCAGAGACAGAGTCAAAATCGGCAGAAACAGAGTCAAAATCAGCAGAAACAGAGTCAGAATCGTCTGAATCAACTAATTCCTCAACTGGGTTTGGATCGCCTTTCCAATCAGAATCACTCATTTGCAGAACAAATTAAAAGAAAAAATATTCACTATTCACTATTTCTTCCTTCCAATTCCTTTAAGTTATTTCCTTTAATTATTCAGAGTTGGGAATAACAATTAAAATAACTATCTCCAACGCTGCTACCATATGTCGCGCCCTCCTTTAATACAGAAATGATATTTATCTCAGGAATATTATCCTCCCGTATTTATTACTTTGGTAGCGTGAAACATTAGACACTGGCAATGCGCGACTTCGGTTTTCACTATTCACATATACTCAGAACTGGGAACTGGAAGAAATGAAAAATGATTTGGCTTTTCTAGGCTTTAATTATAAAAAAGGGTATTCACAAAATATTTACATACATAAAAATCATGAGGTTTTTTCCCACCTCATTTCACTTCATATAAAGTTCCGTGCTAGAAACCGCACTAAAACATCTACACTCAGTTCACTTTATTACTAACACTATATTAATTAATTAAAGCTCTCATAAAAGTTCCGTGCTTTAAAATCAACCTTATATATTTAATCCTGTAATAGTCACTAGTGCTGTTATAAGTAAAGCACTCTCTTTTATTCACTTAGTTATATTAGGTTACACTGTTACAATAGTATCTTATCACTTAGTACAAAAAATACATTTAAACACTTAAAATCTTCTCTCCTTCCGTTTCTTTCTAAGTAACTAGGAGTCTTTTTTACCAGTCCCGACGACAGACAAAATAATAGCACTGTTCACAAGTTGTACCCGCGATTATATAAGCTTGTACTTTAACTCACTGTCAACAGAAGAGCTCTCATGTCGCCCCTGGAACTCTACTTCCTTTCAGCTTCAGTTACGTCCTCGTGATGTTCGCTGCCCCCCAGGCTGCGTCAGGCGCGTCTACCCGCCACGATGATTCCTTCAGCTCTGTGTCTCAACTGAGCTCTCTAACCTATCCTGGCCTCAAGGGTTGCCGATGTTCACCAGTAGGTCACATGGTTGCGAGGTGGGTGATGGCCTCACCCACTCATCCACCGCCCTCATCCACACGTCACCCACGCGTCATCCACCGTAGAGGCCCGAGCAAAGTGCATAGTCAACACACGTTCCCACGGCCGCAAATGCAAAGTCAGTACGTGTTCCCACCGTCTGCACAACCCCCTACCAACACCACTCCTCTGACTCTCTTTCTCTCTCCTCCTTTCTCTTCAGCTTTCACTACTTTCTCTCTCAACCTTCCTTCCTTACTCCACCTCCCTATACCTATTGTCTGCAGCTATAAGTGGAGCTGACATCAAACTCCCTGCTCTCTCTCTTCCGTCCGTGTATCACCCTAAACTCACGTCCAGCAGGTGTACTCGTATCCACACCTGTTACAGCTGTGTGTCTGCTTACATCTGCCTGAGGAGCGGCTTGTCGGCTTCCCGACATTTCTCCCCCCAAAGATGAAATCACACGTCCTTGTCGTCAGTAGAGCATGGTGGGGTTCTGTGCACGTCGACGTCTGAGTATGGACTCAAGTCTGCAACATGTACACCCACAGCCATTCGTGTAACACTTGTAAAGGATATATGCAGATAGGAAAACCAGAAAGAGAGCTATTCCAGCATGGACATAATACCAGAAGAATGTGGAGTAACCAAAGGGTTTGAGAGGTTCAATCAACTGCAACTGACTTTGATATTTAAGGAGATCATCCAGAAACAGAGGAGTAATGTTAAGGTTAGGTCCTAAAGTGAATAAGTCCTTGATAGCTGTAAGTTCAGCATATGTGAGTGACTTACTGAGGTTTACGAGATGGGGGTAAACAGTGAGCTTAGTTTCTACAGTGAGAGTTGCATAAGCAGGAAGGGTCAAGGC